>JAMKCH010005069.1:0-35530 GCA_023653785.1 Ophioderma brevispina
TGGGGAGTTGTTGTGAACTGCTTTGAACCAACACTACCGAAGTTTAGTTGTGTGCTTATTTGTATGCTCTCCGACTACAGGGAGCAACTGCCAAACCGATCAGGTTTTAGATGGATATGAAACTGGTATGGATGTAGATGTATAAATAGACATTGATATAAATTCATCAGATATAATCACGATAAAGAGATACAGAATTTGCAGTTTTCTTTTTTTAAGTTTGTATTATTATTATTATATCTCATATCTCACAATTACAAAATTGTTGACAATACAAACGTTTTAAATATCTAAAATAACAAGAGTTGTCTACAGATTTACACAGTGAATACATTTACACACAAACTATATATACACACCCATACATGTACACTACCATATGAAATTTTACACTCTCCCACTCATATTTCAAAAGCACTATTACACACCGCATTCCTACAAACAATGAGATTGATTTCCATTCTCCAAATTTTAACAAAATGAAAATATTTAAGAAGAGGGGGAAATCTCCAAAATAGACATTACTATTACATATCTATTATCATTATTATAGATACACACGTAGTAAAAATTTTGAATACACGAATATCAAAATGAACCTGTACCCTTGGGGTTTGGAGGCTAGCACTAACCCTGTCTACTTGTCTTGTTTTCTTACTTGTTCCTGCGCCTTTGATTAGAATTCGTTTTCCAGATAAATGGCGCAATAAAAGCGTTTTATTGTTATCATCAGATGTAAAAATTAAGGTGGGTCCCACATACACCCCAAGGGCGACTGGACAGGTCCAAAACTACACTGTAAAATTTCAAACCGATTTTAGCCTTTGTTTACTAACATGTTTTTGTTCCAAAAATCCAAATACATGTTTAAGTGTTAGTATACAAACACTTACACACCAACACATAAAGGGGACGGACCTGTGTACACAGGAACGGAGTGCCCATATCTCTTTCGGTAAAGGGGACGGAACCAACACATATTTGTCCCAAAAATCCAAGCACATGCAACGCATACATGTTTTTAAGTGTTAGCATACAAACACTTACACACCAACACATATTTGTCCCAAAAATCCAAGCACATTCCAATGCATGCATGTTTATGTGTTAGTATACAAATACTTACACACCAACACATATTCAAAAAAAAAATACAAACACATGCAACTCATACATATCTAAGTGTAAGTATACCAACACTTAAACACCAACACATATTTGTTCCAAAAATACAAACACATGCAACCCATAATGATTCTTCATTGCTACTGATACACTGTAAAACTTGTAAATTCAGCATTTTTTAACTGCTTCTCTTTATTTCCATTCCGTTTAACTAAAAATATCTACAGAGCGTAAAACATACTAATGGTGTTATTAAGATGGCACTATTGGATAAGTTAATGTGATTTCCTTTATAAAAGATACGTTGTATGTGTTCAAGACTTTAAGAGAAAATAACAACCATGTGTGAGCACCATTTATTTCAAAATAGCCCGCCAAAACTCAAATCTTGATGTTATACATTGAATTGTATAGACCAGTTAACATCCTACGTCACTTCTTTTGTTGCCTGCGAATCCATTCCTGCGAATCGTTATGGCCCATAGTATTAAAACTCGAACATATACAATTGCCCAGTGTGTAACAATCAGGCCAACCTATTTCAAGATACCAGGCCCTAACATGTTTACAGACATTGCTGTTAACTGGTCTATTGAATAACGATCACTGCTTCTCGATCAGTCGAGGGAATTGTTGAATTAACATAACAATACCGTACCAGACCCTGTACGCTGCAAACAATCCATTGATTACGAACATGCTGCAGAATCTCGATTTGGTTTTGTACATTATAGTTCAGATGGTAATTTAGTAATTTACCCTAATTAGTATGGAGTATCATGGGTACACAAACGCAAAGGGCCTACAAACTATGATCATGATGATTACCCATGGCCAGACGATCGGTAAAATGTTACTCTCGCACGTGGTGGTACCAATTCAAAAAGTATTTCGAAGGTTTTTTTTTATGCAAAGTCTCTGGTTTTTAGGAGTGTCCTGGGCGGCTGATTCTGGAGATTTTGGCCCAAAAATCATGCTCCTAGGAGTCAATATTTTCAACTTCTTATCGATATGGGCGATCGCCAGCGAAGTGTTTGTTACGTGTAACTGGCCGTTACTATATCAAACTGGTTATTTCACGTTTATTTTGAGTCCTGCCCCACGATCAAAATGATCACTACACAAAGTCTACGGCGTGCAATGCAATAACATTCCAAAAGGTGCGTGATCCAGTAACCAGGGAGTTATGTAACCACTTCAATGGCGAATTCATTATTATGTGTGCGCTTTATTCCGTTAATGTTTATATTGAAGTATTACAAAAGAACGACTTCCTGCCGGCTCGGATTGCGTGGCGTGTGTTTGTGGGCGCTCGTCTTGTTATCTAAAGGTCGTGGGTTCGAATCCCACTCCAGGAACAAAATTTAGTTTATGATTTTATTTGTATTTTAGAGTTGGAGATTGGAATCATAAAAACATCAGAGTTGTGGATTGAAGTAGAAAAAATATTGAATAGCTGCCTTATGAGATAATAAGACTGGTCAGGGTCCTGGAGCATGATTTCGGGCCAGAATCTCCGACGTGCGTACGGCTAAGGAACCCACCGGTTCCGTCGCCGTATACGGTCAAGCTAGGAAACACTTCGTAAACTTAATCATAAAATAAAATCACTACCTGTAAAAGAAGGAAGTTCCATATAGTTTTACTGTACATTGTACATTGGACCTTCTATCCAGTCTAACATCATAAACATGTCCTGACTAAAAGTTTTGTCTCTTACTGCTGTTAGATATTAAATGGGTTATCCGTTGCGAAATCGGTCACAAATACATTACCGTTTGTATTAAAACACTTAAAACGGATGCAAATTTAGCGCTTATGCTAAACAATCAGTTTAACCATTTCTTGACTAACAGTTCTGTCTCTTACTGGTAGATATTAAATGGGTTAGCCGTTGTGAAATTGGTTATTCAAACACTTAAAATGCATGTAAATTAACACTTCTTGTTAAACAATCAGTTTATCCCCTTCTTAGCAAACAGTTTTGTCTCTTACTGTTAGATATTGAATGGTTTATCCGTTGTGAAATAGGTCAAAATAAGTTAGCGTTTGCAAACAAACACCAGAAACGCTGCTACTAACAGTACACAAGCACTATTTTCAGAAAAAGTTGGTTAAATCGTTTGAATACAAGCGCATACAAATGGGTCAACCGTTGTAAAATTTAGAGTGTACCACACATAAAAAAAGCCACCGGCTTCCACACCCGTTCCTCCTCGACGACACATCAAAAACAATCTCTCCCAGACCCATCCAGTGGCCCCGAGACGTCTAGGGGACCAATCTTAAAATGCACGCACTGGAGTAGCAATTCAAATTGGAACAATTAAATAATATAGCAAGCAATTATTATTATTATTGTTATTAAAAATTATTATTATTATGTTCTTCATCAAAAATAAAGAGTAATTTTTTGCCACTATCCTGTTAAAATACGGTATTGAAACCATACTAATTTTTGCTTCTCTGAAAGTTTTAAAAGGCAACCTATTCCAAGCCAGCCAATCCTCATGAACTATATCTTTATGCATTTTTGTTCCAATTTCCTTAGTTTTGTTTGGTTGTCAATTAAAGCATCCTGGACAAGAATTCTGTATATTTTTTGACATCCTTTCTTATCTTGAAGAAGATATTCAGATTTGTGGTCGAAAAGGACATTGTAAAATTTTAGGTTCGTCTATTCTCTTTGTAATTGTTTCTGTTACTTGTTTTATACGTCTTCGTATACCTTCATATATTTAAAAAAAATAGTATTTATATTAAACATTGCTTCAAATTCTTCTCTTGTACAAAAGTCCCCATTTTCATCAAAGAAATCATTCACGAAACGGATATCCTTTTCAACCCATTTCTTTATATATAATGTTTTGTTATCTATTTTTATACACTCGTTCTTCAATATTATCTGTGATTTAAAATCTTGTACCTTTACCCTTGTTTATAAACAGCCAATGATGATATCACCTCTCTCCAGAAAGGGTTGTTTGTATTCAACGCTTTTGCTTCTAAATATTCTGCACCAAATAACTCAGTCTCGCTTTGAATGTTGGTAAAGTTCTTAAACATATCCATGCATGTATGATCCAGTGACATATATAAATTCCCTCTTATCCAAGTTATCTTAAGCGAAATAAAAAAATGTATATCAACTATGTTTGACCCTCCGAATTTGCATTGTTTGCGTTTAATGCGATCGTGACCAGTTTTCCAAACAAAATTCATACATACATACATTTATTTAATTCCCTTAACAATCGGTCACAAGGATTTGGAAGCGATGATTCCAAAATGGTTAAACTTGGGTATGATCATCGATTTTATTACTGTTATTCGACCTAGTACAGTAATGTTTATTTTATTTCAATGTACCATTTGCTTCTTTGCAATAATTAAAGGAAATATGTCAAGATTTTTGTCAAGCTCAGTTTGACTTACCGTATATAAAATATATGTTACATTACAGCAAGATTCCCGACCGAAAAATAATACAATGTGATGGTAAAAATTAAAAAAATAGCGGCATTTTAATTTTTGCTTTTTGAACAATACGAAGAAAGAAAACGGGCGGATTTTTTCGCCACGGCTTCACTTGAGAAACAAGCGGGCCCACTTCGTGCACGCAAAAAGTGAGACAAAACATGTGTTTCTCGAAGTATTGGGACACTGTAAGATTGATGTGGCAACACTGCGATATTATGTCACAGTACCCCTACAAACGACTAATTAATTGATGGTCATCACTTTGACACCACCATTTGCCTGCGATGTGGATTTGTCGGAATCGTTTTCGAGTAAGCTTTTGGGCGGAAATTAAAAGGGCAAAATACTCAACAAATGTGGACAATTTTCAACTTATTTTGATTTATATGTAATCTACGTTACTTAGCTTTCCATCCATACCAAATTTTCCAAATATTCAGAATCATGACATATTTCCTTTAAGATGCGATTATAGTTTATATCTAATATTTCTACAAGTTTTAAACTGAAATCTTCGCCCAATCATGAAAACAGACCATCAGTTACCCAACATGATTTTTTCCTTGTTTTTATTCTGTAACAGCTATGTTTGTTTAGACCAATCCATAATATTTTTGTTTTTTTCTTCATTAATTTTCAACCCTGAAAAAAGGTAGTATTGATCAAGCGTTTCCAAAATGCGATTAAGTGATTCTTCTGAACCACCAAGAAATAAAGTAATATCGTCTGCATATTGAAACAACTTAATTTCCGTACCCGCTATATTTATGCCCTTTTATTTTTGAAAGAAAAATATAAGGAGAAAAAAGCATTGCCTTGTCTGCAGCCTCTTTTTACCTCTGGGTAAGATGACCATTCACAAGGACTGAAGTTTCACTATTTGAATAAAATGTGTCGACCCATCTTTTTAACGATCTTCCAAATTTAAACAAGTCCAAAACTTTAAAAATAAAAGTATGGGAAATAGAATCAAAGGCCTTTTCAAAATCGAATAGTAACAACAATCCAGAAATACTGTTTGTTCAAGATGTTATTGCGTGAACATACTTTACTCTTCGTCTTCTTGACGTGGGTCTTATATGAGAGAGTGCGGTCCAAGGTAACTCCTAGGTAGACAGGATTATCACAGTGCTCCGGGGTGTTCCAGACCATGTTACTTTAAGCTGACGTTTTGCTTCACGGTTGCGTAGATGGAAAGCACACACCTGTGTCTTGGATGGATATGCACGTAGGTGGTTTTCCTCATAATACGGAATGAGTTCATCCAAAGCTTTGGAGAGTCTCTCTTCGACAACTTCACGTTCTGATCCAGGTCATCAGTGAATCCTTGCCAGTCTGCTTTCCTATAGTTAAAGCGCCGCTTAAAAGGCAGTTTGTTTGGTCTTACGGCAGCGTTGACTTGGATACCGATTGGTCGATGTTGAGTTATGACAGGATCCAGAACAATCTTGCTACACAGGTTAGAGATGTTTGTACTAACAATATAGATCAGGGCTGTAACCTTCTCTCCAACGGACACTCTATAAAAATGATGACGAACAGCGTAGGGTCGTGAAGGAGATGCAGATGTTGATTGTCTAACCATTCTTCGAGGAGGGCTTGCTTCGTCTTTTTGGTTTCATTGTAGCCCCATTTAAGGCTGTTGAAATCCCAATGAGGAAAATAAGGTTTGGCGGAATTCCCAATTGATTGTGGGTGCTTGAAATCTAATTATGTAGTTTGCGTTAGACTGATAGTAACTATGACGAGCTAGCTGAGATCAATGGTGAGAGACTTCGATGTTTTCCGCAGCAGACATTGAGGTTGCTTCTAAACAACACGGTGCCTGTTTTCACATTATAGCACTTCCATACTGCCAGTGTGGTGTCTCGATGGTAAGGACCATTCCTCGCGTGATTGGACGATGACTATCATTTCCTCTGTAGGTTTTCCGCAGACATACGACTCGCATTAGAGATTTTTACACATGCAGCAATATTTTATTTTTTCATTAGAAAAAACCCTCCGCATTCAATGACACTATAGTCACAGACAGACCTTAAAAAAGGCCTCCATCACCCTTGAACATGTTCAAGTGCCTCCCCCAATCCTGGAAATCTTCGTAAACCTACACTTGCAAAAACTCCGGGTTGAATATCACACCAGGTCGGTGTTAAGCTTGTCAGTGTAATTTCTGGTGTAAAGGTTAGGATTTAAACACCGCTTGGTGTTGGTGCAAATTGGTTATGAATTTTGGTGGTCTGCTATGTAATGCTAGAAGTAAGCAGCTACTTAGACACAAACAATAACAACAGCACAAATTTCTACTAACATGTTAGTGTTACAGCAATAACAGTTAACACCACATTTGGTGTTAATTAACACCAAAGAGTGTAGTCCTCCTTGGGACACGGGAGGGGTGTGAAATTAACAACAGTGATGTCAATATAACACCAAGATGTGTTAATTAACCAGTTCTGTCAATTGAACACCAGGAGGGTGTTTAAAATACATAATTTAACACCGACATGTGGTGTAAGATTAACACCAAGAAGTGTTAGGTCATATATTGTAAACCAAAATTAGGTAAAGATAACACCATTTGGTGTGAAGATTTAACAGGACAATAGGTGTGGTCCTCCCAAACACAGGTTGGTGTTAAAATCAACACCCTCGGTGTTAAATCTAACACCAATGTTTTGCAGTGTATGGTCATTGTTATATTTTGCTTTCTAGTTATATCACCAAATGCCATAGAAAGGCAACTAATTACATTTTCTTGTCTCATAAAACGGCATGTACATGCAGAAGATTACACCAATTTAGAAAGAAACCCGAGCCAAAGCACATTAGCCTAATTTTACGATTTAAAAAAATACCCCTTCCCCTACTTCTTTTAAAGAACTTTTATTATAAGATATTTTGTAAGGTTTTTAGATAATTACAAAAAAAATTGCTTTGTTGAAATTATTTTGAGGTTTGGCCAACAATTTTGGACACTATCATCAAGAGAGGGACAAGTGTAAAAGAGATATCGTCCTCTGGATGGCAGCCTGATATCAGTAGCGGTTTCAAGCTTAAAAAATCTTGTTCGAAAAAGGTGGAAGGTGGAAAGGGATTCCTACCTTAACATAATGTAATGGGAGGAATAGACAGTACTACAGGAATAGCCTGCGCAATGTTGTACAGACTTCTTACAACCAAATGGAGTTGATAAAAGTTGTAATTTGTTGCACTGCCTGATATAATGATTTCTTAATCGCCGCCATACTGAATTAATTCAGGCCTATAATGTATATTAATATACAATATATTATTTAAAACATATCTAATGGCAGCAAAATGTTGAATACAACAATCTATAAAATTATAAAACAATATATATAAAGACAGAACTTGCCAACATCTGCATAAACCTTTAAGCGAATGCGTACATGATATAGGCCCAGACAGTAAACGTAAACATATCCAGTTTGACCTTTTGAGATGTTATTGATTCTGTGGATACAAAATGCCTCCTCTCCCGAACAGTGGACTGCGTCCAAAAAGGAAGCCTCACGGTTGTTTGGATTGACTAAATTGGTTCAAATCCCTGTCAAGACTTTCCTTGTTGATTTTATCGTTCTTCTTATTTCTTTAGCTAGAGGAGTAGAATCAACTATAATAAAAAAGGGTAATAAAACACAGCAGTTAAATGAGTTTGTAAATGTATTGGGCGAACAGAATCCCGCAGTATCAATGCCTCGTCGGTCCCGTTTAATTAATTTCTCAGCAGTCTACGAGGGAGATCTTTAAGATTGAAAAAAAAAAATCTTCAGGTTTTATACCATGGAGTTATTATAGTAAACTATAATACCTCCATGGATTTATCGTGGTGGAGAAGTGCTTCAATTCGCCAGAAATCGAAGCTCAATTTTTCTTATGTAAGGTAATATACCGTATAAAGGTTGATTACCTATTCCGTTTAGATTCTTTGTTGTTGTATAAAACCAAGGGTATGTCTAGACGGTGTGTCCGCATTCCAACTCTAGGGACAAGTACAACAAACATTTAAAAAAAAGTTCTTAAAACAGTAAACCTTAAGGGCACGGAAGCTTTAGATATAGACCAATCTAATAAGATGGGGACTTTGTTAGCCCATGCTTGCGGAAGTAGATTTTTTACTTTAAAAAATGCGGCAAAGTTTTCAACAACAAAAATAAATCCAAATTAGTTTCGTATTTTTTACCACATTTGGAAAGTATGATCGATGCAAACATTAGCGTAAAAAAAAAAAAAAAAAAAACGGTCCCGTTTAATTAATTTCTCAGCAGTCTACGAGGGAGATCTTTAAAGGTCCAAGGAAATGCAAATAGAATTGATGTGGTTTTGGTTTGTGTCAAGTCTACAAGGAGGGACAGAAAGCATTCAATATTTGGGTTGGTGATGACATCATTTGTGGTATCATTGATTTTTCAGAGAGTAATAGAAAATTCCAGGTGACTGGTGTGAATCTATTCATGGCACTCGCTGAAAATCAATAGTTTCACTAATGATGTCACTGGTAGTGTATTCTTTTTTCTGGCCCTGTTTATTGGAATGGAATGTCCCATAAAGATTTGGAGTAGGTTTATCATCTCATTTCCTGGGACCTTTAAGATTGAAAAAAAATCTTCAGGTTTTATACCATGGAGTTATTATAGTAAACTATAATACCTCCATGGATTTATCGTGGTGGAGAAGTGCTTCAATTCGCCAGAAATCCGAAGCTCATTTTTCTTATGCTAAGGTAATATACCGTCTAAAGGTTGATGACCTATTTCCGTTTAGATTCTTGGTTGTTGTCTAAACACCAAGGTAGTCTAGACGTGTGTCCGATTCCAACTCTAGGGACAAGCACAAACATTTAAAAAAAAGTTCTTAAAACAGTAAACCTAAGGGCACACGCCAATGGAAGCTTTAGATATCGACCAATCTAAAGATGGGGACTTTGTTAGCCCATGCTTGCGGAAGTAGATGTTTTACTTTAAAAAAATGCGGCAAGTTTCAACAACAAAAATAAATCCACAATTCGTTCGTATTTTTACCACCTTGGAAAGTATGATCGATGCAAACATAGCTGCTTGTTCAATGCAAAGAGCATATGCGATGGCATCAGTTAGTTTTCGAGAAACAAAAAAAAAAAGTGCATTACCGGAACAAAGGGTTCGGGAATTGAAGAAATCAGTGATGTTACTAAATCAGGTGTGATCGCATACCCCGGGCCAGCTTTCGGTCATTGCAATTGTCCAATCTCTAAATCTTCCACAACAAACATTAACGCATACATCACACATATTGGGAAGGGGATCAATCTATATCCCTAAGCATTCCAGGTCACGTGAGCGACACTCCCACACTACGCCCATCGCCAGTGAACCACCAAACACATGCAGCGCGCCATTTCTATCAATCAAGAAAAAAGTTTCAGCATAGTTCAAAGCTATCGCCATACGGTAGTATTTTATGCTATGCGGGAATACCAAAACAAACATTAAAGGGACAAGCAGCGATTTGCCTGATCCGAAAACATCGCAAAACTCATCAAAATTCATATTTTGATATTTTTGTAATTGGCATGGATGTGCTCAATATAAACTGCAAGTGGTAAGTTGAATCTGTGTATTAAAAGGACAAGCCGGTGCCTTTTATCTGATTGTAATTTAGATATCGTGGCGTATCAAAATTCCGATTGAGATCAAAAAGCCTTTCTCTGTAAATATCCCAGATTTTAAGCCATTGATATGGCAACAGGACCTGTACAGTTTGACCTCAAACACAAAGATTATTTATATTTGTTTATTATGTACTGGTGTAAAACAAAATTCAGCGATTAGTGTAGAATTTGGGATGCCATTGTGTTATTATTTAAGGGAGGACTGTATGAAAAATTTCTTCAATACTTAATTTTTTTCATTATTGGTGTTTTCGAAATTAAAACACTACCTGCTTTATAAGGTTACAAAAACATGCATTTTACATTTTCGATTTTAGCGCATTATCGCTCTAATCCCTTTAAGAACGTTGCTTTTATTTTGGTAGCAGAACACTGTATGGGATTTATTAACAAAAGTATTTAGCTGTATTTCAAAATGTGGGAACAATCAGTAAACTTTAAACCTATAATATTCTAAACACAGACACAAAACACCGAAAATGGCACTAATAACAACTTTAAATCAATTCCGAATTCATAGCATAACTAACTGACAGCCTGGCTCGGAGACATTATTAATTACCTTTAATAGATGAAAACAAAAGACATTGAATATCTTGAAAACCCCCGATAAATAATCAGGCCCAAACACAACTCTTTATCATCGAGTCTGAAAAAAAATGTTTGCAATTCAGTGCAAAAAGCGAAAATAAGAGTCCATTGACTGAGTTTCCAGATGATTGACCTTATATCTCATAGTATGTTATACCATAATGTATGATATTGAAAGGACACGTAACGTAACGTCCAGCAAAGTATGACTAGAGCTAATTTCATTTTATGGTTATAATACTCGAAAATGACGTATGACGGTTAAGCAAGTGATAAGTGAAAAATATGTTAGGTATGAACATTCCCACGATCTCCAAGGACAAGGAGTGAACTTGTATAACGGATTCTGAGCTCACCGATTACTCTACTATAAACATTAAATACTAAGGTAGAATTTTGAGATAATTGCAGAAAACATACACATTAGTGAGGACGTTTAAAAATGTACACTAAACACCTGATTGTGGTACAAACGCCAGTCAATAATTAATAATGTTCTGTTTGAGGTCATACAACTGTTACAGGTTCATGATGCACAATATCGCGCTTTAATAACATGTTTAAAAATCGGCGACAATACAGAATCTGACAAAATGTTTTGTTTATAATATTACTGATTCAAACAAACTTTGCAGGTTATGTTAGCATATCCATGCCCGTGATTTTATGATTTTTTTCGATGTTCCGGATTACGCAAATCGCTGCTAATCCCTGTAACACGCATTTTACGTGTCTTTCTAAAACAATATTGACTAATGTGAATGCGGCTAAAGGGCGTAATAATAATTAGGATTGTTCACTTAATGCTGAACTCTAGAGTTGTGTTATGTTTAGACCATAAATGATTACGTTCAATTTAGCAAAATTGGTAAATTGATTTACCCATTGGACTACTCTATTTTTTTTCAAAAATATCAATAATGTTGATATTCAAGAAATAAACACTCAATTTTGTGTTATAACTAAATATACCGGCCAAGACTCCATAATGTACCCCCACCCCCCTCTCATATATTACATGCAACATAAATGTTATTATTTTAGCTGTTTATTCCGTTTTTGATCAAACAGGCCAAAATTAAAATAAATTTTGTATCATTAAATATATACGGGGGGGTACATATGGAAGTCTTTCCTAATACCTATGCCAAATGCGCACTAAATTCCTTCTGGTACAATCGCCAAGTTATCGTAATTCACTAGCTTTTTTTAAAAGGGATTAACGCGATTCTATCCGAAACATCGAAAAAATCATCAAAATTCAATACTTTTATATTTTTGTTACGCATGGTATGCGAACATAACCTGCAATTGGTTGCTGAAAATCCGTGTATAAAGACAGGCAGTACTGATTCTGTAATTTCTATACGTGCGTATCAAAATTCCAGACTTGAAATCAAAAAAGCCCTTCCGGTGAATATCACGGATTTTCATCGTGATATTGTACATCATGATCAATACAGTTTGACCTCAAACACAAAACATTAATTGATCTTTGGTTATTCTGTACTGGTGTAAACCACAATCCCCTTTTAGTGCAAGATTTTTAAACGCCGTCGCTGTATGTCTATTTGCGGGAGATGGTATGACAAATTCCTCAATACTTCATTTTTGTTCACTAGTTGGTGTTTTATTTCTACTTAAAGCCGTTAGAGGGATGTGCACACTTATCCCCGATTTTAAGTTTAAACACTGCATTACCACATTTTTCGATTCTCTCGCAGTATCGCTGCTACCTTTTAATCTGCCACATGAAGAAATGGCAATCTAATCAAAATAACTTGTTTACGCTCTTTAACTTCTGGGGAATGACAATGTTTGAAAAAAAAAAAGAAAAATTTTATAATTTTTATAATAATTGAAGCCATTTGTGATTATATACTTTTTCCTGCGCGTTACAATAGTTTTTGGCCAGTGGTGCAGTAATTATCAAGTCATGCTTCACATTTCAACTTGCGAAAATCGACTTGAGTCAGTTAGGAGGGTTTTAAAGAGATAAATATCCAACTATATCCTTGCCATTTGCTTATACATCCCACTGTCCGTTCCCTATTTCGGTGATCCGATAGAAAGTGAACATCTTGAAGACTCGCCCTCAATTCTCAAACAATAGCTATAATACCTGCATATACTAATCACTGTGTGAAATACTAGCTCAAATTCGAAGTATTCAATAAGAAAATCACAACTTTGTTATAAAATTCCGAATTCGGAATTTTCGTTATACACAGTATCCCATGGCAATGATATACTGTACATAAATGCTTACTGCATGAAAACGAAAAATCGATTCATCTCTAACTTTGGAATAAGCATTTCGGTTGACTATCTTTAGTGCCAGTCGACTATTTTGAACTACTACACAAAATAATTCTCTGAGTCAGCCTTTAAGGTACTTATCCAATAGTAGTTTAAACCGGCCCTATAATGCTCATTCCAATTAGACCTGTACTATATTATAAATTACCAGTACTTATGGATAAAAAACATTTAAAAATTTAAAGAAGAACAAGCATTTTTAGGATCATGTAAACAAATTCTTATTACTGACATTTTCAGTGCTTAAAAAGCATAATAGGTTTGTTTTTGTGAGTCACGTGATTTCATGAAGGTGCATTTTTTTCAAATCATAGTGCATTATGGGTATTATTATTATTATTAAACGTCGCTTTATATAGCACATATCCAAACTTGATCACAGCGCTTTACAGGGTGAGAAAACACTGCATACAACAAAAGAACATCAGTACAAAGTCATGTTTTAAGTTACCGTCACTTAAACTGTTAAAGTTACTAACACAAGGGGAGACTCTGATATGTTGTGAGATGTCATTCCACATGGCCAAATACACTGAAAGATCTATCACCAATCGCCCTTCTGGTCTTGGGTACAACCAAACGAGCAGTATCAGAAGACGAGTAAACCTTCGGTGAGATGTGTAGCCGAGCAAAGTTGTATCGTAGCCAATATTTTTGTTTTTGTTGGCAAGTAATGATCATGAACAAAACATCTCTCTTCCAGAATACAATAGAAAGTACTGATTTCGGTGTGGCACTCGATTCAGTTGACTATTCCCGCAACATTAGTTTCACGCTTTATTCTGTTGTCGTCTGGGGGCCCAGACTATGGTTCCTGTCGGACCATATCTCCTTTTTCACCGGGAACCAACAAGTGACAGCCGTATAAAGTGAACATATAGAGGTCTTCCACCTTTTGGATTAGCGGCCATCTTGCCGTGAATGGTATAGTGCATTCCAAATTTCTGGAGACTTTCTAAATCTAAACAACGACATGCATGTTGGATATGTATGTATAAAAGTATGGGTCACACTTTGAATAGCACAAGTACTTTGAGGTCGGGTACTAAATTGATCTGAATGAGGAATACTACGACTAAAACACCTTTTGTTATAGGTTATGCATGAGTGAGGTGAAAGACCTCTATTGTTAATTTAGCGTTTAGTGCCAGTGAGTTAGCATGCAAAAACCTGGGGCCCAATATGAAGTTGTAGATGTACTGACATATCACTGTAAAAATATGGAGTAAAAATGGGGATTGCTCTGTAAAAAAAGATTAAAATATTATTCAAAATTGAGTAAATTTCACTCCATTTTGAGTTAGTTTTCATTCCATTTCATTTAGCATCAGTATATTGGATCGGCATTAGGTTCTAATGTCAGCTATTATAGTTTCAGTCTTTACCAACAAGGTCCTGAGGATGGAATTCAGGCAGAGCTGAGTGTCGTCTGCAAAGACGACGGACTGAATGCGGTGGGAATATTGATGCCTTGTAGAGGAGCACTGAATAAGATGAAATCAATTGGCCCGGTAACAGATCCCTGCGGCACACCATAGTCGAGAACGATGAGCTGCGACATGGCATTATTAAAGACTAAGTTCTATCATTCAGTTAAGAAGGAAATAACTAGTGCTTCACCGGTAATATATTTCTGAAGTCGGTTATCAACTGTGTGTCATATGGTATTAAATTTCACATTGAAGTCAAGTATCACATGCATAGGCTCGTTCTTGTCCAGTGCAGTTGAGAAGAATGCATTTAGTGATTAAATGCATTTAATTAACACTAAATGCTGCCAAAATACTATTACAAGATATAATTAGGATATTTGCTAACCGTACAATTAATTATAACGTAAGACACAAAAATATTGCAAGATTATATTACTACAAGATATCAAATTAGAAAATAAGCACGTTAATTTGCAGTGTGCGAGATGAGGGCATTATTAACTATAAAAAGATTCGATTTGAACCAACTGTTAACTTTAATAAGTTTGGTAAAGATGATGCTACACAACTGTTAAAATACCTGTAAAAAAAACAGGATTTGACTGGCAGCTGGTACTCAACGTGCGAACGTAAATACTGGAGTCGTCAAAATACGAAACCATTACAGGGAACGTAAAATAACGGCGTAAATCTCAAGCTCACTTTCTTGTTGTTTTTGACTTGTTTAAACGCACGTTAAGACTGAATAAAACGTTATTACACTCCGCTGACCAAATTTCACGTTTGTAGCTATGGTATCATACAAACGTTGCATTGAACGTCTACCACGTGTGTTGTAAAAAAGTTATATTTGTGGGGCACATGTGGTCCAGGGATTGACTGCCAGACTCATGAATCCAAAGGTGTGTTCGAGCCCCACTGGCGCCAAGTGTTGTGCCTTGGGCAAGATGCCCTTTAATCTCACTTTGCTTCGTCGACCCAAGCGATATCGGGTAGCTGTTTATGGGGAATATACATCAAGTGCGATGGATTGTGCTCTTGGCCTGCTGCCGGCCTAGATGAACGAAATGAATTGTTCGATTTCCTGATGGCAGCGTAATATAATAGGCAACAGCGCTGTTATCTTGATTAAATGTGGTGCTTTATAAAAGCCAATTATTCGTGTTATATTTCAGGCAAACAATTTTTGAGAAAAAAACAATAACAAAGGGAAAACGTAAGAATAACAAATTTAAACAGTTTATACACTTTGTTTTATATTGTATATCCACACATCCTAATGTCACCAATTGAGCGTTATCCTCCATATGAACAAACTTAAAGGGATTATCAAGCGAATTTGCTAATCCGAAACATCGAAAAAATCAGCAAAATTCATATTTTTATATTTTGTTACTGGCAGGGTTGCGACATACTTGCAAGTGGTTGGCCTTGAATCTGTGGTATTAAAGACCAGGCAGTACTTTTGTGTCTGCACATTCAGTAATTTCTATACGTGCGTTCAAAATTCCAACTGAGATCAAAAGCCTTTCCCGGCGAATATCAAAGATTTTCATTTCAGCGGGATATGTGGCATCAATGATCAATCCAACAGTTTGACCTCAACACAAGCATTATGATCTGTTTATTCTGTACTGGTGTAACCCAAAATCAGCTGTTTTAGTGTAGATTTGGAGACGCCGTCCGCTGTATGTCTACTTTTGCCGGGATACGGAGAAACACTTTTCAAAATACATTCATTTTTTCACTATTTGGTGGATCCTGTTTCTACATTAAAGCATTATATGGAATTGTGCACACTTATCCCTGATTTATAAGTAAAAATGCATCTCCACCATGTGTTTCCGATTCTTCCTCGCATTACTCTCTAAAATCGCTGCTAATTCCCTTTAATACATTACCTTACTAGATTCGAACAGGGGCCCTTAAGATTACAAATCCTAAACTTAGCTCACTAACACTACATGACTTTACTGAGAACAGATGCTTGTGTTTTACTTGTTTCCGACCTACATCGTAGTGTAATATATGTTTTAATTTAAAATGTGATTTTAGTGGGAAATACAAATCGTTCAAATGAGTCAAGGCAAGGTATCTCGAGACCCCACGTCATCAAACTTCTTTACAACCTTTAGACAATTTTGTGAATTTGATGAAGTAGAAAACTACCCCTTTTGTTGATTTTGTAAAAAATAAAAAAAACAATTTCCATCTTATGAAATTGTTCCCGAATTCGCGAACTTAAGAACATGCATGTGTACCAGGAAAATTATTCACCGGGCCGAAGCATTTTGTTCTTGTTGTAAAGCTTGTTTAGAACAAGTGGATGGTTGATGAATCCTATAACAGTTCAATTACGTACACATGATTCGATTACTTTGGCACGTTTCAATTTGCTACTGCACTGATGAAATGGTTCTTACATTTCTTTCATTCTTTACAAACAGTAATTCTGCTGTGAAATGGCTCTGCAGGTATTCCACAACCATTAATACTCTCTCTTCAAGCAAAAATGGCAAGCCATGATGCTTTCTTGGAGATAACAACACTTTACAATTAAAGGGACTAGCCTAGATTCAACTAAGAATTAAAAACGTTTGGAAACTCTATTAATTCTTGAATATGTATTGACATCAAGAAAAACTAAAACAATCTACACAAAAATGGCTAAAATTAAGAGAAAATTTTGTCATATTTCATTCATTGTTTCTAATTCGTAAAGTTTTGATCCTCGAATGGATTTACCATTTCCAGGCTAACTCTAAACTTTAGTAGGTCAATATATTAGCTGGTATGAAACTGTATGCATGATGTAATTTTGACATAATTAATGCATATTTAGGATGTGATCCAAGACAGAATGAAGTAACTTGTAGTGGGTATGGTGGCGCGTTTTGTATGTCTTCTCTTTACCACACCCTACCTCCCATTACGGGAAATAAAAAATGCAAGAAAAAGAAAAAAAAAGATTTTTATCATAGTTCATATTCTAATTTCCAAAGAAACGCAATATTACGGAAAATAGTACGGTCAGCGTATAAATACGACCTATTTTCAAAATGTGTTAGTATTTTTTCTAGACACTGTTTTATTTACAACATTTTTCTGCTTCCAAATTGGTCTTTATGTTAGGTATAGGTAATACAGAGTGAAGATTATTGACTATTGGGGGTTTACCGTAATTCAAAAGTACAGTGCGGTAACATTAGGAACATTTTTACAGTGTATTAACAATGTTACAATGTCACTACTACTCCACTTCCTTCTTTTGTCAATTCGTAAAACAAATAGCCCTTTGTGAAAAGTCAATTTCCCACATAAAAAACCTTGGTTTATATCTATTGTTCCTTTTTTTCTACAACTGCCCCCTATCTTGGTAAAATGTGGATAAAACACTACTTTCCTCCTGTCTAAAGACTTCTCTTTTTGTATGTTTCGCTGTCCATTTTGAAGTCCATTGCTTGAAATCCCCCTCCTACGTACCTCTTCTCTTGTTTTTTTCTTTTTTAAAAGAGGTAGCTGCATCCTTTTCCCTCGAGTAAAACCAGATATTCATTCATCAATCACGTGTATCTTTGAACAAGAAAAGAGAAGGCACTTTCCGGTTCCCCACTGGTCATTTGTTTTGATAAACAACTAACAGAAGTACATAGGTCTAAACCAACACATCCCGGGCCGTTTCACATTGACGCAGCGAGCCATATACACCGTGCGTACGAGCGTAAAAGCGTTTCCTTACTTTTCATATCACGGATCACTTATGGCACTTCGTTTCTGGGTGCTTACTAAAGACAGTTAAGAAGGGAAATCCCAATGGAATGGAAATTAAATGTAAGCTTGATATGTGTTATAACAGTATTGGAAGTTATCACATTACCACCTTTATATAATCGATTGCTGGACAGGGTATTCATCATTACAACGTTGCCTGCTGAGATGTATTTAATTCGCAGTTAGTACACTAAACGAGGCGAATCTCAATGATTGAAATTTTGCAATAAATGTTTAATACAATCAATTCATTTAGAAATTTAGAAGTATATGGGCTTTATACAAATTGCCATCCCAAAGTACGTAAAATTCTCTCTAAAATATTCTTTTGACGACTATTTATCCTCGGACCCTCGTTAAGCAATGGCTATATATATTCCAACAGAATGCCATGCTTTTTTTCATAACATTTTTGATCCTTAAAAATGTGTTTTGGCTTTCATGCTCAAGTAGAACAACTTTCTGTTCTAAATATATTTTAAAGTAAAATCCTGGATTTGTTTGGCACAAATGATTATTACTACGGACCTAAATCGACTAATCACACATGCGACTTTGAGATAATTTATTTCTACACAACTATCAAAGAAAACGGATGTGTTTCTAAGTATTCCCTTGAAAGAATGATCTTGTTTAAAGCACTGAAAGGACTGAAACTAAACCAAAGTCATTCATAAGCGATTGGGTCCAATTCCCCGATCATCTGCGATCTACATTACTTATGTCAAAACCGCCGTTATAGCTACAACCATCTTAATTCGCTCCATGCAGTGCTAGGATATTAATTACCAACCCGCTGAAAATGGACTTGAAATAATGTTGCGCGTCATATTTTACTGGTTAGGGGATAATGTGAGTCTAAATCGTTTTTATAATAATGGCTTTTGAAAATAGAAACAGCCAACTTTATTATTATGAAAAGTGATGCCACCTGCAACCTGTCATAAATCACTAATGCATAACGTTTCTTGAGCTCTTTGACCACCCCTCACCCAGTACTCCCAGTAATAACAAAATATAAAATTAATAACAAAACATATCCGTTTAAAAACCAAAATATATAATTTTTTAGTTTTTTTGTTTTTTTGTAATTTTAGTTGTAATTTATTTGTGCATTTGCATTAATTAAAACTCATATCATACATCGGGAAAGTAATTACCAGCTGCTTTAAGTGTTGCATGAGTTCAGCATTAGTTATGCTGAATGAACATTACATTACTGTGGTAATTCTTAATGCCTAAAGCAATTAAGAGCAGTGTGAACCTTGAGTTTTCCGAGTATCTATTTTGGTTTGTAACTTGGCCGATGATGGCATCATATTAATGTAAAAACTTTCAGTAATTGGAGAAAAATACTAAAAAAACACGATTGTGCCCAAAAATTTTCAGGACAGAACATAACAAAAACAATTTGATAATTTCATTTTTATGTTATTTTTTTAGAAACACAGACAAATTTGTCAGGGACGGTTTTTTCATTTTTTAAAAAATAGGAGCTTACTTTTCGGAATATAAAGGAAAAAAATGTCAAAAAAGTGGGATTTTACTTTGCTTTCCAAATTTGAGTCTATATTGTGAGAAAAAACATAATTCCTTGAGTTAGAAATCGAAAAATCGAAAAATTGAGGAAAACCGTCCCTGGAGAAGACCCAATTTGACTATGTAGGAAGTTAAACACTTACCTTTACTTTCGGAATTTGGATTAGTAATTTTGACTGAATTTGCCAAATTTTCTAAATTTGAACATTGGAGAAAATCCATGTTTTAGAAAAAAAGTGACTTTTCAGCCATTTCAAGATGTCTCTTCTAAATAACTTGATCTTTAACTTTCAAAATTGAGATGTTGTGAAAGTGATCCAAAATTACATCTTTACACATAGTGGAAATCAAAAATATTTTGTCTCTCTAACTCCAGGGAAATTAGAAGAAATTGAAAATTTCATCTTGTCAAATGTAGCGCTTTGTTTACATTTTCAAATATTATTTTTGGTTTTTCCAAGATGCGTTCGCGCCAACGCAAAAAAAGTACATTAAAAACACGCGCACGCTCATTACGCAGCAAAAAATTCACCGCGCGACGCGATGGTGCGCTTGCGCCTTACGGAGTTGGAAATGTGCTTAATTCCTGCCGTTAAGACCATGCGGTTTGTGTGACTTTAAATGGTCAAATAGTGTTTTTAAATCGGCAAAAAAATTACAGCTCAAGATTGTCTGCAGTGGATAAACCTTTGTTGGTAATATGAACACAGTTTGATGTTTAAAAATGTGCAAAACTCGAAATCGTGTAAAAACAAAAGCACCAGGTTTGACACTACCCTTAAAAGGGGATTTCGTGAAAACCACTATCGATTTTGCTTTTATGGGTTCAACTGATATCCTAGAACCAATTTTTCCAAACACTGATCTTTCGTGGTGTGTTAGGTTTTGTATCACGGTGACCCACGCACTCAGAAAAATAAGTACACAAGAATTAAGTTATGTTAAAATGACACATATTATGTAAGCAGGATATAATCGTTTTACCGAATATAAGACAAGTTCACAGTTATTTCTATTATTTCCATGTTCCATGTTCACATATTGTTTTTTGTAACCTACTTGGGTTGATGATTTTTTATGCTGAATGTAATTTCTGTCCGTTCACAAAAGGCCTTTAGAATTTTTTGCAGAGAAGATTTAATATTCGCACATAAGATCAGTTCACACGTACCCCACCTAGGTCAATGGTATGATGATTATAAAATCTTATTTTAGATATATCGGAGGACGAGTCTATGATTGCGAAATTGCCCATGTTTTTTCAATAATGCCATCATGAAGTTGTTGCTCAGAAATACCACACAAAAAATGCGTTTTTTTGCGTGCTTCGACTTGCAAGGAATGGTTTGCCCCTAATTGAAGAGCTACTAAAAAAAAAAAAAAAAAAAAAAAAAAAACAACGATCATTTCTTGCTACGAGAAAGTGTTTTTTTTCTAGGGTACCTCCCCTTTTGGGCCACGGCAACACTCACGCCGTTAGGTCTTCAATTAAAGTCGTGTGATGAACTCCAGTTGAATGCGGCATGACTGAGAAACCTATTTAGCAAAATCTATGGTGTTAAAACATGCAACTATTGTGAGCTAAATTCTTTTTACACTGCATTTTTTTGTGTGCTGATATCTTCCCAAAACACATCGCATCAAGCAAATTGCCAATAATGAAAATAAAGTTAAAGATTAGGCGATTGTTTTCTGATGGTTACATCGCCAGAATCTTTACAATACAGATAAGCATTTTTCATGTGCTTGTTAATATATCATTTCTAAACCTATATCATAACTACTTTTTGCGACAGATGTTTCACAAATTCTATTCGTATACTCGTTTCCGGTGTAATCATGATTTATTGTCAATAGCCGTAGAATAGGAAGTATTTTTACATGTTCAGAGACAAAGGGGTAAGTTTTCCTTCTTTACGACCGTTAATGATAACCACCATGCAGTATTTATTTACCCCATAGTCGATCAAAAGCATAGCATTTTTCATTTATTGGTACTGTAAATTAACTTTAACAGATTCTTCTTTCCTCAGCAACTGTTTTAAAAATGTTCATAAAAACGATTTTAAAACTGTCAGGTGAGACGGAATCAACGTGCAAAATAACTGTAGTAAGTCCCAATGCCAGTGTTTAAAAACGGACGCTTTTTTAATGACAGTTTCCAACAGTTGGTATCATATGAGAAACGAGTAACACCAAAATTGAATTCAAGCTTGTTGGTAATTGCACTCTGTTGGAAGACACAAAATAAACAGAGGAAAACAAAATCTGAAGACGTTTTTCCGATATAAGTTATTATTTATAGGTAAACTGTTTTTACCTGCATTCCTCACCACACCTTCCTGCACAGTTTTTTCCTCCTAATCATAACCACGAATTACGAATGAACCCCTCCATCCACCAGCAAACACACACACACACACACACACACACACACACACACACACACACACACCACACACACAACACACACACACACCACACACACACACACACACACACACACACACCCACCCACCACCTCGCATGCCTGCGCATGCCCCCTAATCTCACACACCACACGTACCCACACGGCCCCGGGGGGGGGCCCCTTGTATTTCAAAGGTGGATATGAGCGTGAACAAGAAACGCGTAAAAGGGTCCTCTTTTTTCAACAGGGCCGATGTAACGCCGCGCGTACCTTGATTAGGGTGTCAAAAACAGCACAAAATATAGGGAAAAAATGGGTCTGTTTTTTTTTTCGTAACCCCCGAAATTGTGATGTACTGAGATAAATCCAAATCAACATCAAAAGCAAACTGAGCAAAGCCAGATAATAAGGGTATATTTATCACACAATGCATTGCTTACTTGGTTAAGGTAGCAAAACTGACAAAAAGACTTGTATATGGTAGCAAAACAGACGAAATTTTTTTTATGGTCTGTTTTTTAGTCGGTGTGAAAATACTTGTTTTAGGGTTCATTTCGGAAGTCCATGTTCCACCGCATCATATCCACCTTTGACTACAACTGCCCCCCCGGGGGACAACACCACACACACCCACCCCCACACACACACGCACACACAACACACACAACACACACAACACTATATTCAACAAAATACATCATGGTACACACGCTCTATCTTTTATACTTTAGTACACTTGCCATTTTCAATATCTTTCATATTATTGTCCTGCAAACTGTTTCAATATTTTCTCAACTGTGGCAATTTTAGAAAAGAGATATTTTCAAGTTTATTTTGAGACCTGATTCGTGCAATACTTACCAATATCCGGCCAAAGACTCAAAGCTACTGTAGAATCTTGATGACCTCTGAGCTTCCCGTGTAATGACACTGATATCTTGAAGTTTCCTTGTTAATTGCACATCCAATTACAGAAAGGTTTCCCTCGCCTTCCTTTCCACAACGAATCCCGGACTAAGAAACTGTTGGTTACGGGGGACCAAGTCCAGATGTACTGGCTCTTCGACACTGGACTCATCCAGCAAAATTTTAATTGTAGTGCAACACTGTGAAGCTGATTTCTTTGGTGGAGGCATCATATGCTGCGGTGTCTCTTCGTTTGATATCACGCCATTGGTGGATATTGTGCGAAACAAAAAGTACCTCTATCGTTTACCACGATTGGTGTGAACAATGGCAAATATGTGAAAGAATCCTCGCAAACAAATCTTGCCTGAAATTATAATCATAACGAATCAAAGATTTCACTGGGTCCATTGATTGAAAATAAGACACAGGGCTCTGATGAAATTCGGTTTAAATAATTTTGTAACTTTATCCATAGCGGGCGGAATGAGATGAAGCTAGATGAACATCGAAAAGAACCTATATCTAACGCTCCAGGCTCAGAATTCCGATGATGCTGGGGTTCGAATCCACCGAGTGCAGAGATGAGACAAATGGAAAAAATCAGCCTTTCTGAGTCTCAAAATAGATTAATATTCCAGATAAAACCTCGCTTTGAAGAAGGGATTTCAAACTTAATGTTTCATGATGGGTTTTTCACACAAAATAGTGCTTTTATGTCGATGCTACTCTTAAATAGCTATCAAAGAAGCGGTATCCCTATCACTTTACAATGATGATTTCAATATCCGTAGTTAGATTGTGGAAAGTATCATGATGATATTAGTATAACTTCCAGAGGAATCGGAAGAAAATGGCGAACCTTGAAAGTTAAAGGGGGATGCCGCATGATAGAATTCTTTCCCTGGCAAATTTTCTTTAAAATTTGATATAGGGTATTTTATTATTGGTGCGGTTCCCCCCCCCCCCCCCCAAATCTGTAATAAAAAATGGGGGTCCGGACTTTCGTTTTCGAGATATTTAACTTAGAAAAACAACATTTTTTCGCCAAAATTTGTACACAGTTCTATGGGAAATGTGATAAAATTATGCTAAAAATCGATCACAGCAGAAACACGGTTCGGGACTTTTTCTAATTTTTTAATAATGTCATGGTCCCAACACCATAACATCACAAAAATAAAATAAAAATGGGGGTCAAACGTACTTCTTTTTTTCGTTATCCACACCAAATGTGCCATAAGGGCAAAGTTGTATTTTTGGTTTTTGCACCCTGTTTTTCCGCAAACGCGAATTTTACTTACTTTAACGCCTCAACGCCATTAACCCGAGAGATTCGCAGCGATAATCGTGTTCGAAGAGGACGTTTTTGGGTTGACCTTCTCAATGATGGAAAGACATGAGGTGTAATTTTTTTCCCACCCTAAGTAAAATCATTATATTTAATTTGTGCATTGCCTATTCCTTCCTCCGCATTTCAACCTATTGGCTATATAGTAGCTTATTCTTTTTATCTTGCAAACCGTATGGATTTGCTCCGGCTTTGGCAAGTGTGCGTGGAGGCATGATAGGACCGGACAGCGTATTCAAGCATTATTTAAAGGCAGTTTATTTCATTTTGTCTTTTCACTTTTTTAAAAAAAATACCGTTTTGGCTGGGTTTGTCGTAGATGTTTAATATTTAATATTTGAATTAGGATTTTTTTTAATGATTGGGGTTGTTTTTTCGAATTAAATGATAATGGAAATCGAAAAAAATCCATTAGGTATACAGGTTATCTCTCTCTGATATGACTGCATGACACAAACTAGATAACTATTGATACACAAGATATGTTTATCTTGAACTGGTGAATAAAGCGAGAAATTCAAAGCATTTTATACAAGCTAAATCAGTTTTGATTTCATATACATAATTTGATACACATTGATATTTATTTGGTTCAAATCAGTAAATCATAGGCGCCCACAACATTATTGTGCAAATAACACGGACTAAATAATTACATAACTAAGATAAAAAATAACAAGATCAATAAAAAATAAATAAATATGACCTGTTATCGTTGACATGCCCGGGTTTTTCTCCACTAACCTTGCATTCAGATTTGTCCAAATTGGAGCTTCAACAATCACAACTTCAAACATCACAGAGAAGCAGGTCGTAGGCCTATAAATTTTTCAACAATCTAACTATGGATGTTCTAAACTATGTAAAGGTTGTGGCATGAAAGTACTGGTGTAATATTCTCTTTTCCATGCCTCTATTGATAGTTTTTAGGCCTGTTTTGGTGCGCTGACATCCCGCCAATATCGGATTAATGGCATGGGGGTGATGGACGAAAAGCCTTTTGTTTGTAAATTTCGCCGCAACTGCATGAAATGACGCAATAATTAGCAGTATTGCTGCGTTGCGCATCGCAGAAAACTTCGCGTCATGATCGCGAAAAAAAAAACCGGACTGATGGTTCTCTTGTGTATGGGTTAAAATCTACTTGGAGATCCATGCGGCCGTACTGACCGTGACGGATGTTCACACGTCATGCGGCATCCACACCTTAAATAAAGACGAACTAGGACCCGGTCTCGACCTGGTCCTCTCGCTTACTAGGTGAGATTTCCACTGGACCACAGAGACTGTTTACGTGGATACTAGAGAAACGAGCGCTAATGTATTTCTGTCTTCATTTCAGCGTTTCAAAATATGCTGATATCAGCTCAATGATCATTATTGGCAATGTCGTGAGTTAGGACAGGAACATAATAGTAATAATAATAATAAAAATAATAAGGGACTTATAAAGCGCGCTACAATAAAGTATCTATGCGTTGTACGGAATCACACAAACACACCAAAAAACAAAACAAAAACAAAACAAAAAACAACATGCCAGTAAAAAAATACTGCAAGTAAATTTGCGTCATCCCCTGCAAGATGGCAGTATGGAAAATTTACCTCAGAGACCTTTGACCTTGGCCCATGAACTTTGACCTCTGCACCTATGAAAGATCCCATATTGCACCTTAACCCAAGTCTGGTTTCACTCAGACTTAACTTTTGAAGGAGACCTGAAAACCGAAAACCGAAAAAGCTAACCAACTGAACACACATTCTACATAGTGAAATGCGCACCCCTCGCACTAAATCCCCTCTGCTTTTCAAGCCAGGGGGATTAAAAAGGGCGGTTAGGAAACAAGCGAGTTACCTCAAGAATAAAATGTTTTTATTTGTGATGCAATCTAGAGGTATTTTTGAACTTTAGGATGCATTGGGTCGGGCGTCTGCTTTCAGGTCACCTCAGAATAGAATGTTTTTTGTGATGCAATCTTGAAAGTATTTTAGAACTTATTAGGATGCATTGAAAGCTTAGATTATCAATATTTAAATGGAAAAAACAGGAAGGCGACTAAAAAGCCTGATTTGTGACAAGTGGGGGCCTGAGGTAGGTTTAAATCCCGTGATTTGAAGCATTTCCTCCTCCCGAGCAGCACCTATGGTTACAATCGCTTCTGATAGTGAGGTCTTCGTTCGAAATGCCAACTTGCCAAAATCTGATAAACTTGATCATAATTATCTAAAGTGAATGGTCAATGTCACGCAATACCGTTATTTCTTTATACATATCCTACATTTTCCTCTTCCAAATCCACATGTAATCCATAATTTGATTTTAGTTTTAAGGGTAGGTAATGTTTGCAAAGTTGCCATTATCGTAATTTATTCTGACATATTCGAATTACCAACAAGGTGAAGGTCGAGTTCACGCCGGGTGGTTATTCCATCGGACAGTGGGTATTAGGGTCACACAGAAATTGGAGTAAATAAGGGCACCACCAGGACCACAATGCGTGTCTCATGCCCAAACTTAGGATGAACCCTTTCAACACATCATACATGTTTAATACTTAACTGCATGGGGGGGCTCCTCGGGACCATTTATATTTGTTTTTCGGCCCGCGTATTTTAACTTGGTTTATATTTCTGGAATTTTCTCACTTTTAGTTGCGCTTGCATTGACGAAAAGAATTAAAATCTATCGCGTTGTTTTTAAGTTAATTTAGCAAGAGTCGGCAGGAGCCCCCGTTTTAAACTAACGGAAGTGTCCATGACAAAAATGAAAAACCTAATAGAGTTACTGTGATTCTGATTTTCCTAATTCATACACCTAGTGCTATAATTAATAAAAAAAATCTTGGAAAGTATGATAGGCCATGGTGCTATAATATTTTATATTCATTATACATGAATAGCGGTCCACTGTAGAAACCTATTGTAAATTACATGTTAACAAACAAGTAACTCTAAAAATATAAAATGACATGAGATACATATATTGTGCTTTAATATGGTAGTAGTGTCTTTTTCACTCATTTTGACGCAAAATTAAAATCAATGTTTTGCCCTAGTTTTCTTACTGAATATACAGGGTGTCTCAGAAAGAATTACACCCTACCTATTGGTGATCATAACTTCAAAAGTGAGTATCACATTTGATAAATTTAAAAAGAATCTTAAACCACAATTAGTTTTTAATATTTTAATGTAAACAGCACTCGATTCGGTTCAGTAGTTTTGAAGAAATAAGCGATTCTGTAACACATGTCAATGGACACTTCCTTCCAAGTTTTGTAATAAAATGATACAGACAGAACGGGCGAGAAATGATCAATACTTTAAGCTTCTTTCATTTTCTTTTTAATTTTATTTCTTTAAAGTCTCAAGTTGTTTTGGTCTGTGTAGTGCCTCGCATTGTATGTGCTGACATGTCAGTTCACTTCTGAACTTTGCCTCGTCACCAACTATAAGTTCAGTTAAAAACCTTTGCAGGCCTTTGTTGGTGAGCCATTGACAGAGGTTTTTGCGTTGGTAGTGACCCACCGGTCATTGCAATATAGTAGACATTAACTGGTAGAAAACAGACAAAGTGAACGTCGAGGGGACGGTGGGATCGACCAAAGGAGGTGATTAATTACGACATGACAGTTAGAGTGACGATACAATTCTGTTCCTTTAATGCTACAATGCAGACTATTTAACAGGTAGCAATTACTAGGAACTTACATAGAAGATAAGATGTGACCAATAGGGTAGTACTGATGAGGTAATCATTTAATAGACAATCAGAAAGTTGGAAGTAGTTGCAGAGAGTGTACTGTAGGACGATTGAACAATCGTACAGGAGATGTCCCACACTTACTTGATGTAGGCGTGGTCCCTGATACTTGAGAACAGTTACACACACTAACTACTTATAAACAGTAGTCTATGGGAAAAATGGCAACTTGAGCATGTTTCTTTCACATTAAACTCCACAGAGGAAAACAACACATCACACCCAAAGTACAAGCAGCGAAATTCACCAAATAACAAATTGTGAACATATGATGACCAGAGAAATTTTTAGTTACGAATCACCAAACTTGCCCGATGTCCGACCGGCAACCCAAGATTCTAGATAGTCGCCAAAATCTAGTCAGTTGCAAATCGATGTCAAAATTGATGACCGCGGAGTAATTTCCTAAAATCACTGTTCCAATGACGCGTAGTTGAGAAAAAATACCGTATACATGTACATCCAGAATTTAATCACTTCTAAAAACTACGTGCATATTTTCAGACAATTTTAAAGCACTTCTCCAGATGCCCATGCAGAAACGTAGTCACCCAAGATTTTGATCCGTACGGCAGCCCAGGTTGTGGTGTATCACCTATATATACACAATGGACGCTGAACTAGTTAAAAATGTCATGAATCTAGAAATGACACTTTGCATCCACATTTCATTCAAAAAATTACCTTTAGAACTCCAATATGATGACAGGTTGGCTACTCTTCAGACCCTCCAACTTAAGTTGTGTAGAAAGGTCCTGGCATCCACTGATATCTGTGGAAAGTCAAAGGAATAAAACATGTTTTCGTTTGTACTGCAGTAGCAATATGCATTAAATATAAATAAAATATGGTAAAATCTTTTCCGGAAAACAGTTCTAACTGGCTTTTTCATTTAACTACATAGACTCCATGGAATCTATGATGAAGGGAGCCCTCATTGACAGAAATTGAAATTGAATGCACAAAGCTTAATCTTGATCACGATAACAAGGGGGGCAATCTTGTACTTTTTTTTTACTAGAATAACAGGCCTTTGCAGCCGCAGTTGGTAACCAGGACGTGTTAGCTAAGCAGCGAGTCGGGGCTGGGGGGGGGTGGGGGGGGGGGCACGCAATTAAACCCGTGGGGGGGGGGGGGGAGGATCACATGAAATGGATGGCACATCTGCAAACCAAGGGCATTCGGTGACTGTAAAACATGAAAAATATGGGTCTCTTGGGTGAGAGATAGGCCAAAAAATTTTTTTTTTTTCTACCCCATAAATAGAGTTATTTGGGGCACAAATCTGCTAAAAGTTTCAAATCAAGGGGTCCTTGGTGAGATTTGGTCAAATTTATCTAAAAAGGATCGGGTCTTGGTGTGAAAATTCACAAAAAATAACGGTCTTTGGGGGAAAGTGGCAAACTTGTCAAAAAAATGACCATTTTTGGGTGAGACGATGATGCTTAAAACAGGCCGCGTTCCTAACACCTTATATGTGCATTCCTCCCAAAATGTGAGTGACCCCCCCATGCATGGCTGACAAGCAAAAACAAGTATCTTTACTAGTTTCATTCGTTTTTGGTCGTGACAGACTAGCTTTGCCTAGTCTGAAGGTGGCACTCCATCTAGCTCCCCCCCACTTTCAGTAAAAAACTCTAAAAATACCTGGGGCATTCCAATGCATGTGCTCGGGATGAAGTTAGTATTCTGACCACCACGGTCCACACATGCAGTAAAACCGTTGAGGCGCGAATTCATCACTGAGTGCTGGCACATACCAAATGCACCCTGCAAATATACTATCTGAGCTCAACCTACCGAATGCTACGTCCCAATGCACATGCAGGTACCCGCTAAATGAAAAAAACACATTTTTTTAGTGCAAACATTAATTACAATGATTCAATAAAAAGTCTGAGGTTGAAAGATCAAAAAGTCAGAACAAATGAGACCGACATATGATCACCGGCTGTCTCTATAGGTTACACACCACTAACTCACGTAACACAGTAGTCTATGGGAAAAATTGCAAATTTGAGACTGTTCTTTCACATTTCTAAACTCTCACAGAGGAAAAACAACAACATTACCCAAAGTACAAGCTGGAAATCACCAAATAACCAAATTTTGAAAACATATGATGACCAGAGAATTTTTAGGTACGAACACCAAAACTTGCCCGATGTCAGACAGGCAACCAAGATTCTCTATAGTCGCCAAAATCTAGTAATTTGCCAAATCGATGTTAAAATTGATGACAGCCGGGGAGTAATTTTCCTCAAAATCACTGTCCAAATGCAGCTTAGTTTGAGAACAACACATACCAGTCTACCATGTCAATCATGAAATTTAATTCACTTTCTTAATATAACGAGTGCATTTTCAGACTTTTTAAAGCATTTTCTCCAATTGCCATGCAAGAAAGAGTTAACCAAGATTTTTGATACTTACTGCAGCCCGGTTAGTGGTGTTACCTTGAGGATGTTGGTGAATTTGCATGGTCTAATTAATCTTAACGTTTGACATATTTTCAACCAAATATTTATTACTTATCCACACATTGAAAGTTTTACGATTTCATACTAAGAAGAGGATGAAGTTGTCATTATTTTATGGGGACAAAATAAGTTAATAGGCCAGAACGTGGTTAAATATTGAATGTTCAATCCTCTGCGAAAATTCCTCTGTAAATAGTACGTATTTTGAGATCCCTTGCATGGGGACGGACTCACATCCTCCCGGTTACTTGAAAGTCATCTTGATCAATTAAGTTTTCTTTTATAATTTGTTTGAGTGAAAGCAAATCTTCTTATAATACATAAAATCATTTTGGTCACAATTACCCCTCCTTTATTAAAACAAAAGCTCCGATTTTGCTAAATAGTATAGGATTAAAATATATATATATAATTAAAGTTTCATATAAGAATGGAGTATTGAGGTTCATTTAACTGGATATCAAAATGTTGCTAGGCAACTAGGTGACCTTAAGGTCCGGTTATGGTAAGAGTCCAGGAACTAGTTACACGCCACAAAGTAATGTGGTAAGTCCATAAGTCCATACAGATTTACTTCTGGGAAGTGCACACTACACAAAAACTATATGTCATTTGAAAGGTGGGCGTTCCACTACTTCTAAGGAATTACATAAAAGGGAATATAAAAGGATATATTAAAGTATATACAGGGTGAGTCAGTATATATAATTGAGGTTGCGCAAGCATAAATACATGTAAAAACCAATAGGCCCTCTATACAAGTATAAGAATAATACAGGGTTGTCAGTTAAGATTTAAATGAAAACTTGGCATAAAAAATTAAAAAAGATTGAATAGGTTTTCCAATTACAAATCTTGCCATCCCATCATAATTTTAGAAGCAGTGTTCCAGTGGCAGTAACGTCCACCTAACAAACCAAGTTCCTTGTCGACCAGTAATGGTAAACAGAAGAATGTTGCTAGCTTTTATAATTAGCTCTACTTCTTTTTCTTAGCTTTTCGTTTTGTACGCCCTGTAGGTCTTGTTAATATGGAAGTTTCTGAATCAACACTTTTGGGGATCTGTGATTCAAGTTCCCAAGTAGCTTTGACAATCCTTGCCATTTCACGTTATAATTAGCGTTTTCACTTATAATTTACACATCGTTCAATTTATCAACTACATACCAAGCCCTAACTGGTGAGATTCGGCTCTGTGATAATACATGTCAATTGGTTGTGACGTTTCTTGCGAAATGGTAATGCTTTCTCATTACTAGGTTGCCCCAATACAGTGGGAGCACCTGGCTTCAGTATCGTCTTAGATTTTGTGTTCTTGTACCCGCTTAGGGTTGTCTATGGTCAATTGTCATGGTGTTCATTTGTCAGCTGGATGCCATCGATGGCCTGGTCAGTTTTGGCATTTTCGCCAGGGAACTGGTCCGCATCCAGTTCCATTGCATCCTCAGTTTCTATTTCATCTGGAGGATTTGTTGGCCTATCTGAGGGATCAAAATAGGGCCTAAGTCTGTTTGCGTGAATGAGCGAATTCACTATAGAGAATTGTCACTGCACTTTTTCAGTTTGTAAGTGAAATTGTCCATTGGCAATACAATTAGCCGGTCCGATCAATTATGCATGGTCATATGCGCCATTGACACTAATATTGTCTCCGAACTTGAACATGCATTGTCTTTATGGTGTCAGGGATTTCTCATTCTGGCCGGTTACTAATGAATGTCATAACCCACAGGGGTACTACTAGGTTCAGGGATGGGCATAAATTGTATAAACCATTGTATACTCATACATGTACAAAACTTCAAGGAAGAAATGTTGATAAACTTTGACATAGGATAATTACAATACTTTTTAACTTAATAGTGCTAATTTTGTGAAACTTTGGAATCGCATAGTAATTCAATTTTGGTCCTTGGCATTCAGCACAAAAATAATAAATTTCTCATATAAAATACATTTCATAGCGCTATGTGTTCAATCTTTTCTTTAAAAAAAACTCTTGTCTCTACTCGGGGGAGCAAAGGCTTTGTGATTGAAAAATAGCATTACTATTATATATCTCGGAAATCGAATTCTACCGTGTGACGTATCTTGTCCTTTGCGACGGGTTGCAATGTACGCCTTTTAGTTGGCCTAAATTGCCGGCAACTGGTGACTTCAATAATCAATTCTCATTTACCTGGGTCGCCTTCAGGTAAGGGGCCTATATATTGAAGGATCAAAATAGGTCAGAATTTCATGCGAATGCACAAGGACTGAAAAAAACATCTGTGAATCTTTACTTTTTACAAGTTGTCAAGATCAAAAGTATAATACATACTGCTGAATGAAGTGATTCACAAATATTACGACAGGAAATAACAATGGATATTTCAATTAGCTAGGTAGTTACCCACATGATGCTATATAGAATCATTTCGTCTTCGGTTATCATGAGCCTTACATATCACTGCTTTACACCATAATTGGTATAAATCAAAAAACAGACAAAATTTTCCTGACATCAATACCATCAATTTATAAGACAAATGGCAAAGTTTCCAGTTCATAATCCTTTCATAATGATGATGCTCTTGTTACTGGAATACTTCTTTGGAAAGTGTAATGTGACGGGAATTATGTAGCAGTTACAAAACTTGAATCTTGATTGAAGTTGTCTTGGGTCCATCTTGAAATTAGAGTCGTCTCTTCTCGTCTTGCTCGTCAAGTGTACACGCTCTGCTGGAGTTCGCTCAGGAGACTTTGAGATCTACACTTTGAAACCTTTCTTGCCGTCGGTAGATTGCTAAACAGGTGATCGAGTTATAGATGAGTGAGTAGAGGATGACTTTTGGGATGACTTGGAAAAATCCCAGGATAGGAGCGTACGATATTTCCTACCTATACAGAGTTAATTGACTCGGGCCTGTTGCTCGCCGTTGCTACCGACAGTACCGAATTATAGCTGCCATATCGGTAGCGGGATGTCAACCCCGGCCTGACTTGTATAGTGTTCACTTCTTATAGAGCCATGCTATGGTCTTGTTGTCAGATACGTTAGGATCGGTCATCAGCAAAAATTAAATCTTCAAGTTCTCCATCAGTTCGGATACTCACCAATTATGACTCAAATTCGGAATTCTCCACACTTATCGACCCACAGGTCATTGCAAATAGTAGACATTAACTGTAGGAAACAGACAAAGTTGACAGTCGAGAGGTACGGTGGGATCGACCCACGGAGGTGATTTTAATCTACGACATGAAAGTTAGGGCGATACAATTCTGTTCCTTTACTGCTTACAATGCAGCATATTTAAAAAAGGTAGCAATACTAAGAAATTACATAGAATATAAGATGTGACAATGAGAGGTAGTACATGAGGTAATCATTTAATAGACCAATCAGAAATTTGGAAGTAGTGCAGGCAGTGTACTGTAGGACTTTATTGACAATCAGTACAGGAGGATGTCCACAATTCCTGTGATGTAGGCGTGGTCCTGTAAACTTGAGGATGTTGGTAGAATTGATGGTCTAATTAATCTTAACGTTTGACATATTTTTAACAATATTTATTACTTATCCCACATGAAAGTTTTACGATTTCTTACTAAGAAAGCAGGATGAAGTTGGTCATTATTTTATGACAAATACGTTAATAGACAGGAAACGTGGTAATATTGGAATGTTATAAATTCTTGCAGAAATCCTCTGTAACTAGCTAAGTATTGAGATCCATGATGGGGACGACGACCATCTCCGGTTACTTGAAGGCCTCTGATAATCTTCTTTTATCGTTGTTAGAGTGAAAGCAAATTCTATAATCCTAAAAATCATTTTGGTCACAGTAGTCTGCTGCTGGGGAGAATGACTCTTTGCATTCTATAAGGGTACAAAAATTTCAGGTTATACAGCGGGCAATCCTGTTAAGCTTGATCTGTGGATGTGTGGCACATTGTACGTCTGCGACTTTGTCTTGGATTTAGCCGAAAACTCCGTCTGATGGCTGCAATGTTCTTTAAAGTTGCGACGGTTCCCACCTTCCACAGCGAGTTCAAATTTTGACCTTGTACCCGTTTCATGGTATGTCTTAACATTGTTCAAGATTGTCTTTTGCAAGGAGGATTTCTGGGCATATTAATCTAAATTCCTTAATCTAAAGTCCTGACTAGTTTCGGCAGATCTGAAAACCACAAACGCCCTTTGTATGGCGACAAATGTTGATCAACCATCTTGTCTCGTGCAGTACTTCATATAGGACAGATATATTCAACCACAAGAATTTTGAATTTGCACTCAAATCATGCCGTTATAACTTTAAATGTTAAATCCACCATCTTATCGGAATACGATGAATAAAAACTATTGGGAATACTCTTATTGTTCAGTTTATCCCACCTGATAAGTATTGATTAAAATTTCTCAATCATTCTATGCAAGGCCATTCCTAGTTCAACTAACATATTTCACATTTCTACAGATTGTATTGGTGTGTTTTTAATAAGATGATTATTCTTGTTATTTACCATGTTTTGTTTTCTTTTGGATCTTATTGTGATAATTGTCACGGTAATTCTTTAGTACTCTAATGAAACAAACAAAAATCGATGTTTTTTTGTTTTTTAAACAAGGCCGGTTCTTTGGGGAATGAAAAGAAGAAAAGCTTTAACAGTAAACCCTCCCTCACCTTTTTTCACCCGTAATCCCT
>JAMKCH010005070.1:0-35737 GCA_023653785.1 Ophioderma brevispina
AAGTCACTAGGGTCATAGGTTCAACTTGTTTACACCATGTGAGTCTTGGGCCAGTGAATGGTCTTTTGACAAGTATGAAGTTAATAGGGAATATACACAATATCGGCATACAATGAACTTGTTTGGACAGCAGCGATGCGGTTAAGGAGGTTTTACATAAAATTTTGAAGGGATTAAGAATAAATCCACAAACAATGATGACCTTTGACCTTCAATCTGTTAGTTTGTTTCCCCCTACAGTCCTTTGGCACAAGGGTAATCAAATTTTTGATCAGGGATCTTGGCCAGTACAGATGCAGGTGATGAAGTATGTAAGAGTTATACAACCAGTTTTGTTTCATGGTATTGTACCACACAGAGCCACCGAGTAAACACTATCCTACCCACTAGACGTACTCTCTTCTGGCCAAGAATCTATGTTTTTTGCCACATAGAGAGATGGATCCGTGTACACAACAGCGGCTGTCTGCAGAATCGTGGAGTGGCTACAAATGGTTAAACCCGGCTTTCGGTGGCCCACGGGAAATGCTGTAGAAGCTAAACACAAGCAAGCTTTCCCCTATTTTCACAAATTTAAATGCCAATGGCCCATATTTCACTTCAAATGCTGGCTCAAATTCTGGAGTAAATCCCTGGTTGGCTTAATGGCCGTATGACAAGTCACCCATATCAGCTGCAGGTGCACTGTAGAATGCCTGCTTAGTCATCATCCATTAGGCTTTATTTCTGAACACCATAAGTTGTCTAGGGCTTCTGCATACATTCCATTGTTGCTTACAGTAGGCGACTCATTTGGCAAGCTCAATATGAAACCTCCACCAAACACTCCTTGGATAATTCGACTAACTTCAACTGGTCTAAACCAATTACTTTCCTCTTACTTTTCATTTATTCACATGCCAAAGATTGAGTTTAAACGTATTAACAAAATACAGCGACTTCAACAAACGCATTTGTTTGTCTGCCGTCGCAGTTTGTGAATGGACCAAAGGTCACATGAGGTCCCACGGTCACATGGGTCAATAACATTTGGTCACTTCCAGGTCCACTGTAATCCAAGTTATCTAAATGTGTACACATATGGTGGAAACAGCAGGCAATTATATTTAGGGTTAAATTTGGGTCAACATTTAACCACACACAACACACACACTACCAAAGCATCTCTTTGTGTCCTCTTCATCTGACAACAAAAAGTATACCAGATAAACCATGTCTTTAAAGGTGAGTTACCCAGTTTTGACAGCCTCATACCACCCCTTTGTACGTTACTCTACCTTACCCTTCCAAATTAAAATTTTGGGTATCAGCAAAATTTGCATATTTTCCTCATTACAACCAGTGAAATTAAAGGCCCAGGAATGTGTTCTTTGATGTTAGTAAGGTCAATGGGGTTGGGAGTAGAGAGAAGTGATAAAAAGTAGACAGTGGTAGGGTGAGAGTTAAAAAGAGGAGGTAAAAGAGGCGAGATAATAGGAAGACAGGTCAGCGAAGAATAGTAGATTTCAGTGAGGGACAAAACATCCACTGAAAAATCAACCATGATCGGGTCACGTTTTACTTAAAACTAGCTTGTATTTCCTTAAATCGTGGTGATCCCTCAAATCACATTTATCTTTTACATAGGTAAGTACATCTCATCCTTCAGGTCTTGGTTCATTGTTAGGACATATCCTAACTCCCTGCTATTCTTTCACAGCTGGCTGGCTGCCTGCTTATTCCTTAATACTTTAATTTCCTCAACAAAAACTCTCTCCCTCCAGCAAACCCTGCGACAGCACTGTGACATTAAGGCAGTGTCCACACTAATTAACCAACAAACCACGGACCTGACAGTTGGAGCAAACAGTCTTCTTGGGTAGCCCGACTAGCTGAAAGATTTCCGCGTTGACGTGCATCCACAATGCTTGTAGTTCCCGGGCATAGAACCCCCCAGTTGCCTGCCTAGGGGTGTCTTCTGTAGATGTGGCCTTCAGGATTGATGGCCCAGTTCAAAATGCCTCACTCGCTTTAAACTTCATGGAATGAACGACTCGGCTTAAAAGCGAGCAAGGCGGTGTGGCCGTACCTGGTACGAGAGACAGCAGCAGAAATTTTAATTAATTGGTGTTGAGTGGGAGATATTTGTCACCGGGGGTAATCTATTATCGAAGTTGCACATATGAAGATCCCTGTATAGCTTCCTAAGCCTGGTAAAAATGAAGTGTCGGTAAATAGGTATGATACGTCAGGAATGGCATCCCCGGTCCTATCTTTTGCTCCATAACTCCTCACACCGCATTATGCTTGAGTGTGCGGTGGTATCCGGCCACCCCCGTTAGCGGGACAAAACCGATTTAAAACTTTTTGTGGTTTAACTAACACTAACTATGGGCTGCAAAACAACCTGTACTTTACTAACCCTAACACACCCCAGACTCACTCAAACTCACTGAGCTGAGGCTAGAAAATGCACTAAGTCAAAAAGCTGCAATTATGTCATCGTATGAATACAAACATGGGCACAAAATCGCTGGCCGGGCCAGCGACACTCTCATGGCATGCCATGCCTGGTAATGGGACTGGGGTGCCGGGAGGCCCCGTTTCGAATCCCACCGAGATGTCCAATCTTCTTTAGCTTCTATCCCTTTACCCCTCCCCTTCTTGCCGGGAGCCCCTGATTTGAATCCCACCCAAGATGTCCAATCTTCTTTAGCTTCTATCCCTTTACCCCTCCCCTTCCTCGGGGGAGATACGCTAGAAATGAGAACAGCGTTACAGTTACTATACTTTGTCTTGTCTGAAGTATGAAGTGACGACGCGCGCGTACACCCTGTGCCGCCTTTCAGCTGCAGTGCGCTTGTGCTTTGCCTACGCGCGCGCTGAAAGTCGGCACAATGTATACGCCCGCGTCGCTACTTCATACTTCGAGCTGGACAGAGTATAGGTTTTTGCAAACAATTGAGATAGGCAGATGTAGTTTCAGGTAGCGACATCAATCAAATTGAAAGGCTCAATGACAGTGTAAAAATAGAGTAGCATGACTCACCTATGATCACACAGAAATTTGGGGCTTTCTCCGTCTTCTCTTCTCACCAGCCATTCCCTGAAAGACGGATGATAGAACATCCTGATCTTGTCTTTTCTCAGACAGAGGAAACTTTTCACACTCTCCAACCTCTGCTGAAAATCATCCCAGGTGATGTAAGTGTCCACGCAGCCTGCGTTGATTGCCTCAAACAGCTGCTCGTCCGTGAGCGGGTACAACGAAGCAAGTGCCGTGTTGAGGATGGGCGTTACGCGCTCAAACGCCCTCGTTGTCGGGTACTTGAGGTTGCATAACAAGAGATAGATTTCAGAAAGGTTTATGGGAAGGACTTTATAGCTTGCACTCTTCAGGACAATGTGCCCTTGCTCTATAAGGTCAAGAGTCAATTTTAGATACAGAATACAACCTCGGCTGATATTCTGTAGATGCGAGCGGAACTTGGACTGCGCCGAATGTTCCAACTTGCCGTTTAAGAGCACATTATCCCGAATATCAGAACTAGCCTGAATCCTATGGTTTATGTACTGTTCCGAGTCTTTCTGAATGTGATCATTGTTATTAGTTTTGTCCAGGTAGGTGATATGGAGTGGCAACAGTTTGATAATTTCAGCCAGGGAGCTGCGAACAGTCAGCACAACTTTGAGCCACGATGGAAATTTCAGAATATGCTTTGTGAGGAATGATGAGATAGTGTCGCCGTAGTCCGACTTGTGGAATTCAGCCTCGCTGAGTCCATCCACTAATATCAAACAGGTTCCATGGCAATCTTGCCTTGGGTTTTCAGCAGATTGAGAGGCTCAAGAATACCCCGGATCAAAGCATCAGATGGGTTTTGCGTACATTCTCGCATACCCAGGTGAGCTTGTACGTGGGGTTCGGTTATCAACACGTCCTTGTACGCCTGTATTGACAGTTGGCCAACTGCGCCGCAACACTGTGCACAAACTCCGGGACCATACAGGTGGTGCTGTGGTCTGCCTGGCAGCATATGAAAAGCGCCCACTTGTGATGCGAGAGACATAAGTGCTTGCTCCGACTGCGTCGCGCTCTTGATAGCGGTAGTGTAGTGTTGCTGATGTAGATGTCATGCCATTGGGGAGACCGTTAGTTCTTTGAAGTACACTGAAAAAAAAACATACATAAAAAACAATTGGAATTATAGCGCACACTTCTTCAGAAAGAAATTTTGCAGGCAAGCACCCATCACAGGAAATAATTTTTCAGATATCATACAACTAGTTTCAATCCAGAAAAAATACAGGACTAACATTGGAATTGACTCAATTTACCATACTTCCTTCCTAATCCTTTATGGCAATCTAAAAGGGACTTAAGGGTTACAGATCTACATTTGATCAATTTTTGGAAAAAAGATTAAAAAACTGTTGTACTTTAGTGTGTTATGATGCTAAACAAATCAAGCAAAATGACTTGAACACAATTAAAGTCTCAAGCATTTTGATTTTGTGACAAATTTATTTTCCTATTCTCCTTATAACCAATGATCAAAATGATGATAGAAGAGTAAAAATAGTTTAGCCTACACCTGCTCCAAGTCTGTGAATTTAAATTGTAACTCGGCATTTGGAAATGACAGGGATGCTTGGCCAGTGACTCAAACTAGGGGCCATTCAGTACAAAGAGATTTTACCTTAAAAAGAAGGGACTTCAATTCAGAAACGACCAAGAAGATGTGGTCAATCAGTTGAAAAGGAAAAAACAAAGTTGGTCAAATCACCATGCAATTATACCCATTTTAAGACATTTTTGACAACAAAATATCAAGAAATTAATAATTTTGACAATTTTGGAGAGAAATTTGACCCAAACACTGGGAATTCGGTGAGTGATTTTCTCAACATCAGTTTTAAAATTACTCAAAAAGGGTCATTGGGTGCATCTCTATCAAAACTGAAATCAAAAGGGGTCACCAAATCCCAACTTAAGCCAATAGCTTAGGACTCAACTTCAAAAAAAAAGCTTTCTTGAAACTCTCTTTAAAAGTTTCAATAGATTTATCAAAAACACTTCTTCCCCACCCAAAGAAAAAAAAAAGTGAAAATATTGGACCAAAATTGCTGCTGAATATTGTATAATTTAGAGCTATATAGTTGTTTTGTACAGTTATCTATTCAGAGTACACCACCTCTGGGATGAAGTGAACAGTTATGTCACCCGGATCAGCCGAAGCATATTTCTCTAGGTCTCAAAACTACTTCAGTCTATTATCGTCAAAACTGTCAAAATTGATTTTTCACAAGTTATTTCCTTTTGCCGCCTGCCTGTAAGACCCGTTAAAAGGACTGACGGACAAGAGAAAGATACCATAATAGATAGTTGAAAAACGCTGGCTACGCCGGATGTCTGATGATGAGCGCCAGCTCTAAAAAAGGCAAAATCAAGGAGAGATCCTAATGCTCAAGGGGGCCTAACATCAAAAAACATGAAACTTAAACATACATTTGATTCAGGTAGGGTTATCTAAACAATCCCATATTTAGAGCAGAGAGGGGGACAGTCTTCAAATTAATCAGAAATGGCTCCAATTTACTGTCGTGCTGTTTAATGGAGCATCGGCATGGTAACTGCGTGGTTCTGTGACATGGACAAATTTTTGGTGCGTGTTGTGATCGCTTTTATCATGATTTTTCATCAGCAAAGGCTTTTAGCAGCTGGCTCGAATAACATGTAAAGATATCCAATTGCAGCAGTGGATTTGATGTTTGTGCTTAAAACGAACGTATCTGTCTTTTGAAACTTGCAAGGCAGATATATGTATTGTTTTACAATTTTAAATTAGCAACATTATGTCAATGACTTTAACAACATTTTTTTAATGAATTGAACATAGGCCATTCTCATTCAGCTTAAAGGTACTCATCCCATTCGAGGCAATGTTAAAGAAATAATACTGCCCTTTTGACCAAAGTTAGTAATCAGTTCATTGTACTAAAAAAATAATATTATAAACAGTAGCGGTCATTTGCTACAGCTATTTCACCCTATGCATATTGTCTCTTTTTTCTCACAATTTAAGCAGGATGACGAAATCTTGACAGTTAGGTTGTACACAAGAGTAATTACCCCTGGGGGGCAAAAAATGAAAATTCATTTGTGAAAATCTGGCCCATATAGTCCTACAAAGGTTATGATTTTGTATGTTATAGCACCCTCTATTGCACAATCTTATAGAGTATGTGTAATTTTAAAACTAGAATTCTTAAGAAAAAAAGTCTGCATTGCAATGAAATTTTCATAAAATACACCGGATGTAACTAGTTGAATATACATCGTAATCAGTTGTCACTAAACTGTGTCGCATTGATAGTATTTTTTTTTATTCTGGTTTTCCATAATAGAATGAGAAACAAGAAGCCGTTGTTGCTTGAGTACCTGTAGACCCCAGACCCTTAATTATCACATAGTCTGCTGTCCATAAAAGCACAAATAGGCTTTTTTGCAGCTCTAAGGATGTAAAGCTGGATTCTTATTCTTGGTATAACCCACTATACCATAACATCATATTAACTTCTAGCTCTACTCCAAGGGTACTCTCAAAGCCACTATGGATGCAGATCATAAAGCTAAGAACTTGTAAAGTGTAGTAAGGCCTAAAAAATAATTGTTGCCTTGACCTCCAGCAACCCACCCTTACCCAATGAAAGCACAATTGTGGGAGGGGGATAAGAGAAAACAAATAATCTATACTTAGCAACAATTACCTTGAATTTGGGGGAAACTGAGCTGACCTAATAAAAAATACCTCCCAAGTTTGGGTACCATGACATCATGTCCTTCCTACAATTGAGTTACTTTTGACCAAATCTTGCAACTGATCCCAACAGTTTGGCAAGAATCATGTCACCTACACCTAACCCAACAAATGGATCTATGAACATGGCATGTTCAGATGTTCTAAAAGTCCATCCTGATCAAGTCATAATATCAATCCATAACAAAGATATTTCTTAAGTAATTCTACAAAGTTAAGGCATATTTCATGAGAGAGGGGGTCCAAATCTTTGCAATTTTACATAAAATGTGGAATTTAAGTATCAAATGTAATTTTGGATCATTTTAAGTGTTTTAATTGGAAAGTTGCAAGACACTCTCCAAAAAGTAAATTTGGTCAAAGATATGCAATTCTCAGCCTAAAATCCCTTATTATTTTTTTTTAAACCATTTGTATCTGAGGATTCAATTTTGATAGATATATGATGTATTTTAGGTCATATCAAGTCAGTTTCCAAACTATCCTGCTTTATTTAAATGTTCACAAACAAAATACTGTTTTTCTGGCAAATGGTTACATTTGACGGACAAAAATGGGGAAATTGTGTCCATCAAAAAGTGTAACATTCATCTCTCAAAAAGTCTCATATATGGAAAACTACTCTTAGCAAGTAACTCAAATTTCTACCAGATTTTTTTGGTTAGTTTGGTTAGTTTAAATGGGCAAAACATCTGACAAGAGTGCCAAACAAAAATTGTATTGAAAAATGTGTTTTCTAGGTACAGCCATAGTACTAGACCCCCTCTATCGTGAAACATGCCTTAATATATAAATAGACCAAGGTTTCCCAACCTGGGGGTCACGACCCCTTTTGGGGTCGCGGACCCTTATGAAGGGGGTCGCAAAGTTAATTTAAATGAAAATGAAAGTACTTGTCCAAAAGGCAGGAACAGAATTGACAAATAATATAATTTAACTATGTCAAGCAAGCCAAACTGATTTTTGCAGTGTTCGATTAATCAATAGAATTTGTATTTGATTAGTAAAATTTTGGTGTGCTTTGCGCGCAAATCAGCATAAATTGTCACTGTTCAAAGACCAAAATTAAACTTGACTATAATGAAATTAGTAATGTCAAGCAAGCCAAAATGATTTTGCAGTTTTTTATTAATCAATTGAATATATATTTGCAGGGTTCGCCAGTTTCTTCCACAGGTGGAAAAAACAGCATTTTTTTCCGCGGTTTTTTCCACATGGAAGAAACAGGTTTCTTCCAGTTTCTTCCATGTAAACGGAAGAAGGGGAAACTAAACAAGTTCATTAAAATTTTTCTATTTTAAAGCCAATGACTTCCCTTTTTGGTTAAATATTATACAGTGATTGAAATATATTGAAATAATTTGAAATAACCATTTAGGGACCCCCCTACCTACCCCTTGCAATTGCATAATTAAACTCACATTGATTCACAAGGCCTAAATATAACAAATTACTGGAAGAAACTGATTAGACAGTTTTCACACCAGCAAGGCCAAGCAGAGACTCCTTGTAAAGACTTGAACATCTTCAATTTCTTTAAACAAATGTTATAGTCCCTAACCCAGGTTCTCCCCACTAAGCAATACAATGTATTACACACATCATTTAAAACAAAAGAACAATGGTTGCTACTTTTATGATTTGTGTTTTAAAATTAAAAATTGGCCATACAGATTTTAAAGCTTTTTCATTGTTTGCATCTTCAATTACAACTGTGATACTAGGTATGAATGTGCAAATGGCAAGATTTGGAAAATGGGTTACATTTATCATCTGTATAATTTGATTGCAATACAAAACAAAATTGTAAACAAATCTTTTATATACTTGCAAGGTAAATAAACTTGTAGATTAATTTTGAAAAAAAAAGATTGTAAAGTAACTAAAGTAGTCTTGATGATTTGAAGTGCAAAGCAAATGAATATGGTGTAATTTAGTTTGTTGTTCATAATACATTTCTTTATTTCTTCCAGTTTCTTCCAATTTCTTCCAGTTTCTTCCGGAAGAAACTGGAAGAAATACCTTTTTTCCAGTTTCTTCCATTCTTCCGGAAGAAATAGGTTTCTTCTGGAAGTTTCCGAACCCGTATATTTGATTAAAATTTCTGTGCGCTTCGCGTGCGAATCAGTAGAAATTGTCACTTACAGGACTGTTCAAAGACCAAAAATGAACACGATTATTATGAAATTAGTGGTATTTTTGCACACTTCGTGTGTACTTGTTTAGGAATGGAGAGTTCTATGCCTTTAGAATGCCACAACCAAAATTTTTAAGAATTGCCCTTGCTTCATCAGTAGATTCAGAGCTCCCGGTAGATATACGCGACCTTTTTGCAAACCCCTTCGCCGGGCTTGCCACTGACGTACCTCTCCACAACACCTTCGATTTTTTCTTGACTGGTCAAATTTCTTTTTGAGAATATATTATTTTGAGTAATGGGGGTCGCCGCAAGCTAAGTGTCAAGAATGGGGTCTCGGGTCAAAAAGGTTGGGAAACCCTGAAATAGACTGTCAAAACTAAGTTTATGTTTATGTTATAAATACCTGTTTCTTCTGGGCTACTATTTGTCAAGAACTGGCTCAACGCACTCAGCGACACCAGCTTGGCAATAATAGCCGTCTTTCCAAAGCCCACTTCTCCCAGGACGGCTGCTCCTTGTTCTTGGCCGCCCATTGCTCCCTTCGTGAGCATCTTCTCCAGCTCGGGGAAGAGCCAGTCGCGTCCGAATGAGGGTTCATGTCGTTGCTGAAAGACCGGAATTTCAAAGGCGAGGGGTTTCAGTAGACAGCTGCATTGGTTTGTACTGGACGAGACGTGCTGGAGGAAAAGAATAGGGATGAGAAATTACTGTCGAAAGTCACTCATGGTAGGATGTGGCAAACTTGAAATATTATAGACGAGGTATAGTATTTTTCCCACAATGCATTCTGGCCAATACCAATTTTGTACTGGTTGTCACATGAAGTTATAGTGACAAAAGTAACTTTTTAAAGTTGCAAGATGGGATGAGTCTGATTCATTTAGGTCTTTTTTGTCACTATAAATTCATGTGACAACCAGTGCAAAAATTGTATTCAAAGAATTGCATTGTGGGAAGAACACTGTACCTCCTCTTATTAATTAATGTCCAAAACCTTAACTTGGTGGTTTGGAATAACTGAACTTGCTGAAAGTTTCCAAAAGTGCTTACAGAAGGCTGGAAATGGGGCCTTGGGATAGGGACTTAATATATTGTTGTTTATTCAGTAAGAAACAAAAACAAGAAGTTAAACCTGGGGCTGACAAGTCGGAACACATTATCTAACGTAGACAGTGTTCTTACATACCTTTAAACTCGGCATTGGCTTTAGCCTGTGCTTCCCGGTCTCTTAGTGACCTGCGTACCATGGCTGCCCGTCCAGATTTGAAGATGGGCATGTCGTCTTGGACTTCTGGACTGGAAGCTGCAAGATATTGAAAAACCAAATTTAAAAAAAATAAGTCTGCATTCATCTACCTGTGACTTTTATCTGATCTGAGGACCTATCCACTATCAAAATGCTTGGTCAAATACACTCAGGGCACTTCAGTGTACATATACATACACTTCTATATCAGAGATGCAGTTAAAAAAATCCTGAAAGTGGTGAAAAATCCTGAATATATGTGAATTTGAGCAAAAAGGAGCCAAATTGAGATAAAATTAAAAATGCAGAAATTTGGCATGAACATTTTCCTAAAAATGGCATCTCTGTAATATCAACAGCATGAGCTGTATTTTGAAATTTATAGCCAATGGTCAAAGATCACACAAATTCCCTACATGTACTCTTCAGGGTTCCCCCTGTAGTCTCACACAGAGCACGGCAATCCCTACATGTATCCCCTCCAGTTTACCCCTCCTTGAGTGTTAATCCAAAATACTTTATTAAAGATCATATTTCATTTTATATTGAACACACTAAAACTACATAATTTAAAAAAAAATGTTTCACCCAGTTTCACCTTGGATGGCCATCCTTGAAACTAACACTAAGTAAGGAATCATAATGTGTAGAAAAATTTTAGAAACACTAGATAATTGATCATAATTTTGATTTTTAAAACATTTTTGCATTATTCTTTCAGAAATTGAAACCCATTACACAAAAATCATTTCTCCCCCCCCCCTTTAATTACTAACAATGAAATTATGGGTCCTGTTTTCAAGAACTACTTAATTCAACACAAGCACTAACACCATTCCTTTCAAATGGAACTCCTCTGTTGGCACAACATTTAATGTTTGTCCATAGCACAACATACTTAGAATTCTACAAGCCAGAATGCTTGACCTACATACCCACATACATAATAGATGGACAAGCTCTTTCCCGAAGGCAGTTAATCAACTCAAATACCACAAGTATGTTACATTTTATCTTGACTTCGAATGAACTGCTATGAATACAACATGGTCCAGGTGGCAATGGAGAAATGACAGTGGCTGATATTCTGAAAGGGAGTCTAACTTTAGACCTGGGTTTAAACCAAGGTTAGTCCTACATGAGTGGACCTTTTTCCTTGCAACATACTCTAAAGGTTTGCTGTAATAGGTGAGAAAATTCCTCATGGATGGGCTGTTCCGGCCATTCATGAGGGATTTGTCACCCGTTATTTTAAACTTTCAGAGTAGCACACAAATTCCCTACATGTATCCCAAAAAATTCAGCACAACCACTAACACCATTCCTTTCAAAAGTAACTCTACTGTTTGCACAACATTTAATGTTTGTCCAGCACAGCACAACATACTTAGAATTCTACAAGCCAGAATGCTTGACCTACATACCCACATACATAATAGATGGACAAGCTCTTTCCCGAAGGCAGTTAATCAACTCAAATACCACAAGTATGTTACATTTTATCTTGACTTCGAATGAACTGCTATGAATACAACATGGTCCAGGTGGCAATGGAGAAATGACAGTGGCTGATATTCTGAAAGGGAGTCTAACTTTAGACCTGGGTTTAAACCAAGGTTAGTCCTACATGAGTGGACCTTTTTCCTTGCAACATACTCTTAAGGTTTGCTGTAATAGGTGAGAAAATTCCTCACCGATGGGCCATTCTGGCCCATCCATGAGGAATTTTCTTACCCCTTATTTTCAACTTTCAGAGTATGTTGAAAGGGAAAAAAGTCCACTCATGTAGGACTAACCCTGGTTTAAACCCAGATCTAAAGTTAGACTCCCTTTCAGAATACCAGCCAGTATATCTATCTAAATTTAAGATAAGTACACTTTATTCAGCCAGAAGTATGGAGTGATGACGTAGCTAAACAGTATGTCGCAGCTGTAATCAGGAGCGCATAAAGTCATCATGCCTGACATGACTCCTTACTTCTGGATGACAAAATATAAAGGGTGTTATCTTGTTCTGAGTTCAACACATTTTTAAAGGCAGATAAGTCATGTGCTTTCCAACTATGCATCATTTGGTGTCTGAGTTATTAACTAGTTTATGAGCTTATAGAACTACAGTTTCCTACTTCAACATGGGTCAAAACAAGGAGTTCACTGAACCCTTTATACAGTGACCAAATTCAAGACTAACTCAAAATACAATGTTTCTTTCATTCAAATGTTTGCTCTCTACTCTTGCAGATGCAAGAGTGTTCCAATATCAGTCCAGCAAATTGAGAGATATCAAACCAGAGGAGTTGACAAGGGGGGTAGGACACGATCTGCTCGAATTGGGCATTGTGGATTTCCAAACGGTAATTTGGGGAACTGCTACATGCATTTCCTATGGCAGTCTCTGTCTCAGTGACATTACAAAATCAGCTTTTAAACCTTCGTTCAAAAGATCTTAGTAGTATCATGATAATTTTAAAAAAATTATTGATGTCAAAATCTGTTGAGGTTAGTGGATTAACCTCGCTGCAAAACAGTGGAATTTCCAAAAACGGTCATTTAGATTTAAATATTCGTGACCAGGCCTAGCCTTTAGCCAAGTCTGTGTGTGACCGTTTGATATACGTAAGAGCGCCCTCCTACCATTAAGTCTTTGAATAAGACTAGCACTCGGGTTACGTCAGAAGTTGATGTTCTGTTGCTGTTAGGTTGGCATGTCCTACCCCCCTGGAGTTGACAGGGAAATTATATTGAGTCAAGTCAATGGGTGAATCTTTGCCAGAATATTAAAATTTGCTTATCCGAAAATCTTTAGCACTATTCACTGGTCACCTCTCTTCATAATAGGATGGCAAATTAAACTATCAAAATATTTTTGCCTTTTACTTTGTAAACAAAGTTATATTTTTAAAAGCTAATAACTTCATTTGGAATAAACAACTGCCAATGTCTCTTCACTTCAGAATGTTGTAGACTATCAAACTGATTTATATCTCAAATATTTCTTGAAGGATGAGAATAGCAATACCTCAATTTTTACCATTCCTAACTTTTGGCTTATTTACTCATGTTGGGTGACACACGTAAACTCAATGACGAACCTAGATTTTAAAAATGTATCACAGATGCAAAGCATGACGTTAAAGGCATGCCAAAGCTGGAAACGCTATTTCAAATATGTCTGAACTAAAAGCACCACAGAAGTCATTCAAATGTGACTAGTTCCTGTTTGGGATTAATCAAATATTTCAACCTCTTGTGCCTTGAAAGTGTAGGTCTACAGTTGCTCAAAAACATCCAAATTATACATTTTTATGACCATATTGGAATGAGCATGTAAATGCATTCCAGTGAGACCAAGCAAGCCTATTCCAAAATATGATTTTTTTATGACCATTGGAATGAGCATGGAAATGCATTCCAATGAGACCAAACATGCCTATTCAAAATTATGTATTGTATGACATATTTGGAATGAACATGTAAATGTATTCCAAAGACACCAAACATACTTATTCAAAATTATTTATTTTTTATGACATATTTGGAATGAGCATGTAAATGCATTCCAATGAGACCAAACATGCCTAGTCTTAGGTCCAGTGGCTTTTGAGATGGCTTCTGGTAATTGGAATGCCATCTCAAAAACCACTGACTTAGGTGTTCAAACCTATACATCTAGCAGGGTGGGAAAGGTTAAAGAGGAACTATTTGACATCATACACTCCTACACAAGAACCTAACCGGGTTTCCTGGGGGAAATATAAACCTAATGGTTAAAAGGTTCCATAACTGGCATGTTGCCATTCTGCCTTATTTATCAATGACACATTCCATATTCCCAGCCTGTGAGTGAATGTAAGTTAGCAACAGCTGTTAGATATGTAGAGTTGAAGTTCTGTTTTGGTTTTGTCAGGGACAAAATTATTGGGGCATGTACAAAACCTGGCCCATGAAAACATGTCCTTTGGCCCATTTGGCCTGAAATCAAAATGTACTGCTTGCTATATTTTTATTTTTTGTGTGTTTTGTTTTCAATGTCTTTTATTCCTCTTTACAAAATGACAACATGCTGTGACAGATGTACAATTTCAAAACATACTCAAGCTAAATTACTTGACAATTGATTGATGATATAAAAGCTTATAAATAAAATCCTGAATTCAACTATGCCTTGGCAGACTGAAATTTTGTGCTGACAAATGGAAACTGTATGTTTTCTAGAGTGTACTTGTGAGTTATCCACCTAAATTTGCCACAGCTATAGATCATTAAGTGAATCAGTTTAAATGTGTTTAATTGGCAAAACAAATACATTCATCTCTGATTCTTTGATTATGATAGCTGGTAGGCCTACAACGGCTAACATATTGTGGTTTCTTTATGGGAACGCTATTATGCTAAATGTTTGGGCTATGTAAAGCACATGTTTGGGCTGATGTAAAGCACACGTGGTCAGAAGAACCACTGACCCAAGTCTCATGGAGTGTTCATGGTTTCTGGCCTGTGATCATCTAGGCTGATTAAAGGGGCATTCTATGAAAATGTCTAAATTTCTTCATTTAGGTGGAAATCTTTGGCTAGCACAAACACCAAATTCATTCACAAGAAAGAAGCTTCATATGCGGTGTTCACAGATTGGGTCTAAATGTCACAAATACTGTTACTCTTAAAGGAGCCTTCTCTGAAAATGTAATACATGCCTTTTGGCCTTTATGCTATAACTCGCTACAAATCCTTAATGTAACTGGCCTGAAGTTATTGCCAGGAGTTGTTGTAAATACTTGCCTCCAAACTCCAGTCACAATTGTTACTAGTCTCTTGGCCTTTTAACCCCCTCAGTCTTAATTGGCATCTATTCATCTTTTGAAACCATGGCTCCTATTATATACTACTACCAGTGTACCTTTGGGAAAAGGGTACAGGTTGCCTCATGCTTAAGCTCAAGAATCCCACAGTGGGTATAAGAGAAAGATAGTAGGGTATGTTTATAATAGGATTCTTGAGCTATCCTGCCACGTACTTGAAGTCCCAAAGGCAGAGGTGCTGCACAAACAACTTATCTTTTATTTCAGGCCAATTGGCCAATAGGCCAATAGGCCAGCATGTTTTGTACATGCCCAAATTATTGCAGTGAATTGCGTTTACATAATTTGACACTGTAGAACACAGGGATTCCCACCCAATTTTTGGATGTTTAAATATGCATTTTGTGAATCCAGCACCTTCTGTTATATTCATGGTTCACTAGATATCCTTGAGAAAAGCATATTCACAAATTTTAGTTGATCCCGATCTTGCGGTTTTGTGTTATGAGCAATTACTTGTTTCCCACGGTCCCATAGGCCACTGTGATGTAATTTCTGTCCGTTTATGGACAGAAAATAACAGAATTGCGAATTCTTACAGATACGACCGATTTGCATGTAATATTAGGTATACATGGATTAATAAGGCTAACAGTTTAGATGATATAAGATATAAAAATCACATCTTAGTTGAGGTAAGTCGAGGGGACGAGGTTGTGGATCACAAAATGCCCCTTTAACTTAAAATCAAATAGTCATAATTCTAGGTGAATGTGTTTGCCCTCTTCAATCAGTTAATTTGTCTTAAAGCTGATTATTTATGGAAGATAGTTTCAAATAAGTTTCTCAAAACTTCTAGTCTCGCTTGCACCTGGGAAGACTTCAAGAATGATGTTGATAACTAGATGTTACAGAAAGATCACCAATGGTTTTATTTAAGGGGTCTGGAGTGGGTGAAGTTCAAAAAGCATCGGGAAATGAAACAGCACCAGACCTCATCATGGTCCATCACCTCATATAAAGTTGGAAACTATTCGGTTTAGACGATAGAGATTAAATATTTTCCACCTTGACCGACCGACCGACCGCTCAACTGAAAGAACCCCGCTCAACCAGTTGACTGCTCACCTGTCCATGTAGGCAACCGAGCAACCTTCCAATTTGTACCAACATGCTTTTGGGAGGCCAAAAATTTTAAAGAAAATATAGCACATGCTTTAAACTTTTGGAAGATTTGAGCTCATGGCCAATTCCAATTACAAATGTAAATGTGTATTTTCTAGGTTAATTCCAACTGTTGTGAAATCCATACCCATTTCAATCAGCTGAACTAGTCTGTCAATTGTAGATCACTGCAGTCTATAAAAGTGGTGAAACAACTGAGGGCTTTTGGCAGGAATCATAGTTTTCCTACCATAACACACTCAGAAAATTTATACTTTTGACATCCACATCTTACAGGTACCGCAATACACCAATAAAATTGCAACATCCCATTAAAGGTGCCTCTTACGATTTCTTTGTGCAACACCAGACATATACCCCCTAGTAAACCTACTTCCTGATGAATCGCTGGAATCGCAGGTATCGTTTTTGTGCGTTATGAACAAACGCTCCTATTACACTACCCCCATGGGCCACACTGTTGTAATTTCTGTCTCTATCGTGAGACAAGAATAGTATGATCCGATGTGGTTACATTTGAACAAAATGCAATTAGGGCAGATAAATTTGTAATGTGCGTAACCTGATCAGGCAAAGTACAGGATTTTCGTTCTGAGCTTATTTCACATTCTTGTATGCTGTGGTATTTGTCATTTTTAATTTATACTATGGTATAACTTTTCTACTCTATGATCCCTTTTGGGGGCAATCAAAAGCTAGCGTAAGCCAGTGAAGTATTCAATACTGAAGAACTATGAAATGGCCCTGCCCTTGCAAGAATTTTGTTTTAAATTTTTTTGTAATAATTTAATGGCATACAGGCCACTTTTGAACAGAATTCTTTAAATTGTTCTATAGAACACTTATGAACCAATGTTTATATGACACTATACTTTACGTCATTATACTGTTTTATTTTACATGCATATAAAAATATGTGATAATGAGATCCACAGATTTTTTGCTGGGTTGGGGGCAATCCCATCTTGTCATAGTTAGGAAATGAAAATGACAGAAAAACTTTTTTTAAGATTACCTTGAATAGAAAATAGGGATAGCGGTCCCAAATAGGTGGTCTGATTATCCATCACAGCACTTAAAAGCTAGACAACATTTCAACCAAAAGTGCATACCCTGTACAAGATGTAATGACCATAAGTGACCCTGAATGACCTTTGACCTCCTTATCTGTGACCCCACATAAGTTGCCCTGTCTCAATGTAACCATTTGTTTCCAACGAATTGTTTCCAAGACATGCAAACAAGAGTGGTATAAGTTTTGCTCACTTGATACTGATCTTCTCCTCCCCGTTCCTGTCAAGACACTTCCCGCCGACATTCCTTGGTTGGCGACGTTGTCGTGACCACATTCTCCAGCTGGCTCACGCTCCCCGATGGCACATTCTCCATATTTTGCTTGATGTTCAACCTAGGAGGGGGTTCCCGAGGCTTCTTGTTGACCTGGGCATAGGCCGCGTGCTCGGGACTGGAGTTGAGGCTGTCCGAGTCTTGTCGCATCTCGGCAGTGAGTTTATTTTGTTGGGATGCCCTTGCTGGTGGGGTTGGTTTGGAGGACAGGCTTCTGGTGTCTTTGGGACTGCTAGATGGCACCCTCTCTTGCATTAGAGAGGCTGTGGATGTTATAGTAGCTTCTGCATAGGAGAAAAAGTGATGATTATCATGACTTGAATAAATGCAATGTTTGTGATTTCAGATCTTAACCTGTGAACTTCAGATATAGAAACCAGACCCAAATCTACAGATCATGATCCTCTCCTACATCAAATTAGTCCACTGATAGGTCTACTCACAGAACTCAGTATCTCTTGATTCACTATTATTGATAACATGCCTTGCATATTTGCTCTATAAGAGACTATGTGAATGTAAATGTCACATCCAGACATCAATCTTGCACCTCGCCAAGTTTGCACTTTTGAATCACTAAGTTTTTTGCTACCTTCAAACTTTTACGTTAGACTATACAGTATATTGCTTGCTCACTTTAAGTTGAAATATTACCCTTTCATTATACGCATGTATAGAAATTATAGAATCGGATAAAATGCACGGTTTTGTCTTGAATATGCGGATTTCAAGCCAACCACTTTCGGGTTATGTTAGCACATCCATGCCAGTAACAAGATACCAATACACAGATTTAATTATTTTTTGATGTTCTGGATAAGCAAATCACTGCTTATCCCTTTAAGTGAAAATTGAATGAAGCTGTGGCAAAAGGGTCCAAAATGCTGCAAAACCCTCAGCTCGAACTCCTACTTCTAAAGGCAACATCTTACCCTCAATAGTTGGTGGTATTCCCCTTGGACTTGTTGGTGTCAGCGGTGGCCTCGACGAAATATCCAACGTATCTAATGACGACACACTTGTCAGAGTTGGATCCGTTGCCACACTATTGAATGTGTACCCACTCTCATCTACAGTAGAGTCCATGGAATTACTCATGACCTTTGGATGCAGCGGGCTGGCCGGTCTTGGCGAATTGCTCATTCGTGGCCGAGGTGAGTCGCTCCTGATGGGCTCCACACTCGGCGGCCGGGTCTCCTCGAGGGAACGTTGCTTTTTATGCAACATTGGAGTACTGTGCAGTGGTTCCTGTTTAGTCACTTTTGGTTTGGGCTTAGTTTTGGGCAATGTACTGGTGGAATTGGAATTTACAAGCATTTCCATCAGTTTTTCCTCTAAGTCAGGTTCACCATCCCCATCCATTTCTTGTTTCTGATAACTGGAAGGCCTGGGAGCCACCTTTGGAACCTTTTTGTTAGGTCTTGAATCGAGCGTATGTGCCCGAACACCAAGATCAACCGTTTTTGCTCTGTTTTGACTAGCGTAACTAGCAGGCCTATGACCGCTATCTTCGGAGCTAGTTCTTGAATGGTTTATGGGAACCTGCACAGGGCTAGTCCTTTGTGGCACGGCAGGTTTCTCCCGCATCATTCCTGGTTGATGCGGATGTTCCTGCATGGATTTCCTTACCCGTGCTTCCTGCACATTTGGTCTTGTTATCCTTGGATCAACCATGGGTTTCTTTTTATCTTTGACCCTTAGGGAAAAGGGTTGCGAATCAACCGGAGATTCATCAGTCGCAGAATTCTCCTCCACTTCTAAAATTGGGCCATCTTGATTCCACGTATTACGTAAATGTGCATGAAATGCAGTTCTTGGTCCCATAGGGTGTTTGACTGCCCACTCTGGCTTATCTGCAGGTCTTTTACCAGTAAACGGTGGCTGTTTACCCACATCTAATGCTTTCTGCAATTCCGGGATTGACGAACACTCTGGCATTGACTGGGACTTTGCATGGAGGGCTTTGAGGTTCTCCTTGCGTTGTGCTTGCGTGACTGGTTTGAGTTTCTGTGAACTTGTTCTGACTGGCACAGCCGGTCCCTCTGAAGCAGGTGGCAGCGCTTGACTGAAGAGGAAGCCAAGTCTATCCATGAGTGCCTCAGCAGCTTCAGATGGCGCTGGTGGCGGCAGGTTATCATCTGAAAGAATGAAAAAAATGCAGCAACTTTTTAAAAAATAATTATCATATGAGAAGAGCATCTTCTATGGGATTATATAGTAAAATGAGCACCTACAGTAAATTGCATGCAAACCCCTGTGATGTTTATTTCTGGGAAAGCAATTAGCGCTCATCAGAGTCTGACTTACAGGTTTTCTGCATTCCCCTCCCCTCTTCTTTACCCCCATTTCATTTCAGTATCAACCCCACACTTAACAAATACACAGCAGCGAATGATCTATACTCTGTTCAATCTCAAGTTAGAAGGTAACGTTCCTGTGCATCTTTGATTTTGCACTCCAGACACGCATGTGCCGACTTTGGGAAATGCAGCATTTATGCACACAAATTGGGGGGGTACTCAACACAAATGACCATACGAGAATGTGCCGCAAACATGGATCTCATTTTCAGCCTTCTGGTATATGAATGACCCCATTTTTCAAGCCAATTTGGTATAGTAATGGGTCATTTTCTCAAATTTGTTGGAAAATTAGTCAAATTTTCTCAATCAGAAGCGAATTTTTCTAAAATTGTTGGAAAATTAGTCCAATTTCCCTCAATCTGAATCCAAAATTTTCCAAATTTGCTAAAAGTACAAAATTTTGTGGAAAATACGGCAAATTTGTGTTAAATTTGACAAAAAATCTACTATGGTACAGCTATGAGTCCCTTTTTTGGCAAAAATTGGTATAGATATGGGTCCTACCTCCAGACTCTCGGAGGCACATCCTTACCCAAACCAAACCTGAGAACCCACGAACAAAAATTAAAGGTGGCACAATCAAAATACAAGAGCAAATTCAGAGTCACGTCATGGCGTCACCTCTGACAAACTTGAGACTGAACATAGTATACAACTGTTGAGCATGCATACAGCAAATGTGGTTGAATCCCACAGTACATGTGAGCATATCGCATTCATACAAACATAAGTTAATCTGTGTCAACTTCATAACCTCTTAAAATATATCAGCATATATACAAACAAAGAAAATTGAAAACAAACATTCTAAATACCTTGTGTGAATGTGTTTTACTCTGTACTGAAATAAATTATGTTTTGCTTTGTATTGCAAACCTAACTAAAAAACGTAAGTGATGAACCATATGTGAGCTTCTCAAATAAAAAAAAATAATTCAAAATCAAGTGAATGTGGTAGTGCCTAACATGAAGAAATCAATGCCCAACTCTTAGTTGCCAAATTTGGCAACAGTGCAGTGGCATAACGTAATGTGCACATTACAAATGGATGAATACAGAACAACTACTTCGAAAAGATGCAATCTTTGAATCGCTTACACCAGCGTGGAGTACCCACTACATGCCTCAAAGACATAGCTCCAAGATCATCTGAGAGATAAAATACAAAGTAGGGGACACAATCAAATTCAAACTACAGCTACATTACTATCGTTAATCATAGCTTAATCCTTAGGGCATTTTGGTTGATGGAATCAAAGCATTCAGTTACCTGACTTAACACCCTGTACCTGAGACCCTCTACTCTTTGTTGAGTTTCAATTGCTATAATTAATTACAATCAAAACAAGATTATTCAGTACAAACACCAGTTTTAATATTACACTTACTTCAACAACAAAACCAGGAAATGCAATATTTGACTTTCTAGAAGCACTTCCTTCAAGCCTCAACACATTCTTCTATAGATTTGCCAGTTTTGAACAAAACAATGATTACTCTTATTTTTTAGAATTTTAAGCAGTGGGGACACAAATTTTGACAAAGTCTGATATAAGTATGGACATCAAAAAGCTATTATCCCGTAATTTTCTTTTTAAAATCCATTGCGAGAATCTTGGCATTTAGACCTACCAATAACAGAATATGTATGTCAGGGTTCTCAATTATATTGGCTAAGGGACACACATTTGAAAGTTCCCTACTTGAGGGCCAAATACACCTGGAATTCTTGTTTCCCTTTTTATTTAAGAGCAAGTCAAAGACCAAAAATCAATGGCTGGTGAGCCGGATTTGGCCCAAGGGCCGCCTATTCAGAACCCCTGATGTATGTTATAATGCCCATTCTCCAGAGAGATGTGTAAAACTAATTTTTTAGGAAAATCGTTTTTGCCTGCATAAAAATTTTGTAAAATTTGCACACAATGTAGCTAGTGGAGTAACTTGCTACCCATCAAGGGGATGCCATTCAAGTTGTACAGGGATCGCTGTGCACTGAAGTGGGTTTATCTCACCGGCTTAAAAGTTGGACATATGCAGTTGAAACTCCGAAAGGGCCTTTTGTGCAAACAAACAATGAAAGAAACTCGTCCTTTGGAGAGGACATAATAAAGTCATCAGTCCCCTGAATAGAGCATAATACTTGTATAAATCCCAGTCAGTTACAGAAAGAGAAGGTGTTTAAACCCTGGCTATCCCAATCTGTTCTGATGCTATATTGTGGACCCCAGTTATCAACTTCCTTTGGTTATCCAGGACAATAATATACACTTAATCATATTTAAAGAAAACCAATATTCTACAATGAATAATCAACCTATTTCTGGCAGTGGATATATCCTTAGATGACAAGTTGATAATCAAAGACCTGGTCATTGACACTTTTATGAGTAATGTTTATAGATATTAGAGCTGTGCTGCATTTGTTCCATTTATTTCCAATGTTCTTCTTATTTAAATCAGCTGCTGGCCAATGAACCATTATACAAGAGATAAGTATCTAATACTGTATAAGTGGAAATTTTTGCGAGGTTTTTATTTTCGCAAATTTCACGAGTGAACATAAAAAACCCGAAAATAAAAACTCGCGAAAATAACTTTTTCCAATAGATTTGTATTGCATTGATGTCAATACTGTGAAATTAAATTCTCGCGCATTTGGCAAAACTGTTAAAATCGCGAAAATATCTGTACGCAGAAATTTCCACTTATACAGTAACCTTATTTCTGTGACCTACTGTCCTGGAACACTTAAACTACACCATATGTTAGATTTTACTTCTGAAATATTTTGTTATGTACAGTGAAAGCACCACCACATGACAGTGGGAAGTAATGAGGAGACAAAAGGGAATTTTCAGGAGGGGAAGTTTCAAAATTTGTGCCAAAAATTGGCAATTTTTGTCTACGAAATGAGATTTCTAACCAAGTTATGTCGGGTTTCAGTCTGGACAGGCAAATGCCACCCCCTCACAGCATTCTCACCACTGCCACAGTGTATGAAGTTTGAACTACAAATACTAATGCAGGACATTACAACTTATAATAAGAATTGCAAAAACCTGGATTTGCTTTTGTATTATCACCCTCAAATTATTTTTTTCTAATTTCCAATCATGTATAGTGATTTGATATCCAATCTACCACAATGCACGGTCAACGACTACAGCTTTAATTGAAATATTTTCCAAACAAGAGCACCAATAGCACAGCAGTACTTTCGATGTATGTGTTTGTGACTGCATTACATCTTAATGACCTTTGACCTCTAACAGCTGACTTTTACCATTACAAATAGCTGAAGTCATATTCAAACTTTAGAGAATACATATTCATTTCTGCATTTTACAGCCAAAAACTTTACATGACCTCTGATGACCTTTCACCATAAATCCAGAATGGCTATCCTAAAGGATCGTTTTGAGCAAACATGACTGCAGTAAAACAAATTCATTTCCATTCCAAAATCAGCATTTCCAGCAACCCCCTAGAAAATGGCATGTGAAATTAGAAGCATCATTGAGGGATACAGGCCCATATGCGCCCCTCCCCCATATTCCACAAAAAGGGCAAAAGGGGGATTTTTATATTTTAAAAGGTCCAAAATTTAGAGAAAATCTGAAAATGAAGTCTACTTTTTTGTGATGAGATATACAAAAGTCCAAAAAAGGAACATTTTAGGTTCACATTTACAAAAGAAAAGGTCCACTTTTTTAAAGTCCCGTACCCCCCCCCCCCCCAAAAGAATCGTGTTACGGTCCTGGAAGGATAGATAGGAGAGATAGATGAATGCACTGGCACCCTAGTAGTTCTGCAGATTTTTATCAGCTAAGCTAAAAATATATTTCTTTATCCAAGTAAATAGTGCCAGCCTTCAAGAGCAGCCTGCAAAACGAGAGTAGGTTTCTGAGTTTTCTGTGTTGGACAAGATAAACAAGTACCTGCTGATATTTGTGATGAACGATTAGAACAAGGCATCTTTTATAAACATCCCAATGGTTACTTGCATGCATGTTATATGTAGAGAAACAATAAGGTTGTATGAGCTTTCCACACGTATCATTTAAAGACTATTTGAATATTTGATTATTACAACAGCTCTCCCCAGAAGTCCACTAATGTTGCAAGTAATGGTTATACCAACAATTATAAAAAAGTAAAGTATTATGTTTTGCTCTGACAAAGACCAACAAATTTTAATTCATTGTAATGCATTTCGATGTTATTTCAATCAAAGAAGGGCTGTTGTAATAGAGTGAGTTTTACTGAGTTTTGGTTAAGATGCTACTAAGTTAGCTCTATTATGTTTGTTTATACAATGTGTATAAATCCTCACACAGCAGTATTGCTGAGTGTAAGGTCAATCCGGCCACCTCCGTTAGAGGGGGCAAAACCGGATTTAAAACTTTGGTTTAACTATTTAACTAACTCACTCACAAAAAAAAATGTTGAAAGAAATAGACAGTGAAAAACTTTAAAGATATTTATTTGAAGCCAAAAATTATTATCAGATTGTAATATGCATGTGTTTATCTTCATCTGGTGTTATTATCGACTGATTGAATATTTCTCTTGATACAGCATCTTTTGTAAAAGAGAACCTGTTTTACCAATTCGGGGAAAATTAAGCCATTTGTATTATTGATGATGCTCACTTCGGGTCCGTTCCCGAAACTCAGTCATAAATCTACGTGCATACTATGTCACACCTGAGTGGACCAATTTGCCCTAAGCACTGTGTAACTGATTATATGAAAAGGTTGGTTAGGCCAAGAAAAAAAAAAACAAGTTTGTCTCAGAAGACCACGTGCATTTTGTTTAAAATTGGTTTTTGACCACATAATTTTTTAAAGTTTTACTCACTTGAAATTGTTTTTGTAAAAGATTTCAGAAAAAATGAAAATTCGGCCACGAAGCAGCCAAAAATTGAAAATCAAAAATGCATTAAAAAAACGCATTTTCGCATTATTCTAAAAAAATATGCATTTCGCATTGTGATTTTTCACATTTCTTCTAAGACAAACTTGTTTTATTTTTGGCCGTATGTAGGACATACGCATGAGTTAGTATTTTTGGCCGTATGTAGGACATACGCATGAGTTAGTATACACGTAGGGTTACGTAAGAGTTTGGGGAACGGACCCCTGGATACTGAGGAGTTTGGATTGATCATGCCTAAATAATGGAGTTAAGATCGAGAATCGATCTAATCAATTTTTCTATTACATAATTAAAAGAGTTTAATATAACCACTTGACTACAGAGGGCATAATATTATGCCCTGAAGACTTTGATATGAATAAGGCAGGCTTCGATTAACTAACCCTTGACCCCTCCTTTTATTGATCCCATTGTGGTGTTATGCCCCTAGGTATAACCCTGCTTTAACAGGTCATGACCCCTGATGTGACCCTTGACCTTGTGAACTGGAAGTAGAGCTTAAGGTGTTCGACGTGTGATCTGTTTACACACTAGCTGTTTTGAGCTTTGAGCATTCAATTTAGCACCCACTGTCAGCGGCAAAAGAAAGACTTTGCATTTTGAGGTGCGAAAGTTCCACGCGCAGATACCGTGGACCTCTGTGCGTTTTGTTTGCATTTATTCTCGCGCAGAATTAAAATAACAGAAACAAATAGGTCTTAAATGCGAGTCCTCTACACCCGTTTTCAGGCGGGAAACCTCTACGCACGCATTCACTGCTTTGCTGCGTACTGAATGTGCCGCGCACTTTTCTTGCGGCCCAACGAGGCGCCCAAATTGTTAAAAAGACTAAAATTTGAGATGTTTTAGGCATTTAATGGAAAAAGTAAGTCGGTGACTCCCATTTTTTATTTCAAAATTTAGAAGAACTACAGCGGGACCTCAACATAATTAGAAATTACAAAATTTTATCGAGAAGTTTTTATTTTGTAGGCGATCCAAACATAAATTTTTTACTTTTCCCATAGACTTGCGTGGTTTAAAATGTGACAACATAGCTTTTTAGTTTCGGCTATAGCTCAAAAACAAAGTCGGTGACCCCCCCCCCATTTTTTATTTCAGATTCTAAATCAGCACCGTTGTAAATACTATATATGCGAATTCTAGAAAATGTTATCGAGTAGTTCACTAACACGCCAAACCCATTAAATACGGTGACTTCAAAATGGCTTCCGCACACCACTGCATTTATATGAAAAATCACTAACTGCGATCAAGTGGTTAAGACGAGACAAGTGTGAACTTAAATGACATTACTCTTTGCATTTAAAATGTGCCAAACATATGTTCCTATGACTGCCAAACCTGGTGAGCATCTTCGATAGGTATTCCAAGTGTACTGTGCAAATACTGGTCTGGCCATTAAGACAATACACTTAATGGCCCATACATACCTGCACACGATTCACACGCACTGTCTTCAATGTCGTCATACCCTGACCCACTGTCCATTGCAGGGGAGTCATCTCTTGGAGGCGGAGGAGGCGGGAAGAATAACTTAGGCGTAGGAGTGTCCTGAGGATGGGGTTGGCTGCCTGGAACAGTTGGCGCAACTGTAGAACGACACAAAGATAGAAAACATAACAAATGTTTACTTTAGTACAAAATAAAGAATGTCTTAAATATCAGTTTACCATGAGAAGCAGTTGGTGAAACCAGATTGTTTTACAAAAAATTTGGATCAACATTTTGGGCTGAATTACATCTCAAATCAGAAGGCGGAACGATTTTGAAAGTGGAGGGGCAATTTGGCACTCTATCATTTTGTGGTATAGCTATAGTATTATAAGCCTGATGTGTATCATCAACAACCTTTGAGAAGTGGAGGGGCCATGCCCCCCATACACCTATACATACCAACCACTCTGGGTAAAATAAAGAGTTAAAAGAAAAGATCCACCCACAGTAGTGTAAAATATCTTAATCATGACCAAGCCTAATTTTCAAAAGCAGGTAACTTTCATCACACAAGTATGTCTCTATGTATGGTAATTAGACTAAAATGGCTGCCAATGGCAGTACCCAATGGATGGAACCCCTTTTGCATTGCTAAGTCACTGATGATTGACTGTATCGTTAATTTCCAAACTGCAAAGAAAAACATATATTGTTGTGAAGTGCCTTCACTATAATGGACATTTCATCAACGTCCACCCTTTTAAGTGTATGTTAATGGTCTGTGAGAAATTCTGCATGCTGGCATCTCCTGCATTAGAATAACAAAAACTCTTCACTTTTGCTGTTGGAATTAGAACCTCGCATAGCCAACATGCTCCGACCACCTTCACTGGAAATTCCAAGATTGGTACAGTTCATCTTTCTCAATAAGCCATTTAGTATTGGATTTATGGCCAAGACTTATTGATACCAATTGAACATCATCTGCTTAAGTTTGCAGAGAAAATACAGCTCCCGTGGATATATTTATTTAGGTCAGCGGCCACTGCTGATATGCTGAAGGCAATATTCTGTTCCAAATATACATGGTGAGTAAAAGTAAAATTTTACAAGCAATTTTTAAAAGAATTTGACAAGAAACCTTAATTGCAGAAAATTGAAAGCCAAAAAACAGCCTTTATCTGAAGACTTTTATTTTTCTAACCAAGGGGTGAAGCCCATTCAAAACCAGTCGTCCGTGCTGGTCCTGACATTTGAATTTTGCACGGATAATGCTTAGTTTGGGGTGCTTGTAACACCACATTGTCAATTCGTACAAAACACTCCGCCAAAATCAGTTGTTGGATTTGGGTGCTATTGGTGGTTAAATTTTGTCCCACCCATGCCACACAACGAATGAAATGAACGTCAGTCGTCTTGATTTAAATTAAACCTCTTCTCAATGAATACATCTTTTCACCTAACGCGCAATTCCTTATGAGAAAAATTAGTTGAGCACAATGATCCAGGTGCCCTATTATACCCTGCCACCTCTAACACATACACAATCAATTTGTATCACACACGATTAGTGTATATGCATAAGCGGCACCACAGTATTTGGAAGAAGCGGGGTCAGCCATTGCTTTCTATTGTTGTACTCTATGTTTTCTTGTGGTCGGCAAAACAGCGAGACGATGAATTTCTAAAGATTACTAACGTTTTGCCTCTCTTCTATATCGAACCTCTTTGGTTTTACCGTATTAAGTTACATCTAAATGTGTGTCCACAACATCATCCCTGCAATATTATTTTCAGTGCAACTTTCTCCATTATAATTGAATTTGTTAATTTTCATTTTTACTGTGGATCAGCTTAGAAACCCAACATTGATTGAAAGAAATATCTGTTTTACTACATGGGTTAAAATTTTCATCCCAAAACTGTGTGGCAAATTGAAAGTATAATTGTCTTGAAGGCATTTTGATGGGCAAAGGAATCATCAGAATATCATGTCCTTTGGAGGGGATTTCAGGATCGTCCTATGTACAAAGACCATCACGTCTGTAATGGAAATCCGCAACCAGTTTTGATAAGAGTAGGTTGGTAACCCCTGGCTGTCTCAAGCTATCCTGGAACCTTGGGCATGTTGGAAAGTCAATGCGGAACATGAAACCCCAAGCTAAATAATACATAATAGAATGTCTTGAATTTATTTTTTAATTTGAGAAGAAACAGAATGTATATTATATCTCACAAATGTGTTATAACCCGAAACACCACACCAAAACAATGTAACATTTTTGACTATTAAAGATACAAAAAAAGGTAAAAATAAAACGGTTCACTTGTCAGCTTTTAATCAATTCTTAGTACAACATAGTGGAAATATTCTTGCAGAACCCTCCTGCAAAATTAGAATCCCCAATAATATGTTCCATACCCAACTATTTACCACATCACCCAGTCCAAATGGGTTTCTACAGACCTATTTGGAATGTTAGGGTTTTAGTAATATCCAGGCCCGCAGTCCTAAACTAATTCACATATAAGTGAGAACCTCACGAAAACAGATGGCCGACTGCTATCCAAATAAAATCAAAATCAGCATTGCCAAATGTCCCAATACGTTAGACACTACTTTCCTAAACACACCAAATATATCATGCCAAATGTCCAAGCTACAGCTGTTGATGGGGTCAAGCTTGGCTAATAAATCCGTCATGTGTACCTACCCAAAAAAAAAAAATTGGGTGAAAGGCCCAACTCGACCCAATGGGACCACCTAGTTTAACAGAATTTGGGTGGGTAGTTACTATGGTCACAGTCGGCCAACTCTACCCTCCCGCTCAGGCAAATCACATCACGGCGTACAAAGAAAATATCCCGCTCAATTACTGTAATAATTGTCACGTATACATATCAGTTAGGAATATCATACCAATTCCTATGTCTGTCTTGTCGACATAGAACTTGGTTGATTATAGCACAATTAGGCCTACCATCATAATTTCAGGATTGAAACCATATTAATTAAGAAATTGAAAAATAAAAAAAGTAGGACCTTATCCCAAAATTAGGGGGGAGCCGGCTATGATAGATTTAATATTGTTTTTATGCAGCCTAAACACAAATAAATAATTAATAAAAAAAACCGGAACCTATAGTTGAGAGTCATATAAATCTCATCATGTCTGGGAAGAGGGGCTGAACTGGGGGGAAACTAATTCAAATTTTTGGAAGTCCCCCTCTCCCTCCTGTGGTGCCGCCCCTGTAGGCTGTACTTCCCAGCTCTTCCCGGTACTTTCCAAGGGCGGGGAGGTACACAATGTCCCATCTTGGCCCATGCATGACAATTGCATATGCTTAATATTTAAACATACCCCCACACATACACACACACCTACACAACACACCACACCCAGCACACACACCTGCGAGCTAAAGCAAACTGTTTGTTTAAAGTGTTAGTGCCGCGGCCAGAGCAGTTTCGGGCAAACTTGCTAAATTCTACGTGAAAATGGCAAAAACTGTATGACGATGTGCCTGTCATGTACCCTCTGCCATGCATCTGGCCACATGTGTTTATGGAGGTCAGTGTTTATAGCATTACCACGTACGTTGTATACATATTTCTACACGGGAATGCATGTGCCCGATTGCAGTGGGATGGAAGGCACTGGTTTGGGTTGGGTTTTTATTTTTACATCCTTAAAATTGATCAAGCATAATGATATTTTAACTAAAATAGTGTGAGAAGTCAACCGGCCTGCAATGAGTCCATGAGCACCCTAGGTTAGAATCGGCCGTTACATATCATGATAGGTTAACGTTAAAGACCATTCACAATGTCAAAAAAAATTGTCACAAACCTAAGCAGCTCCTACTCAGCGGGATTTGGGTAGGTACGCATACCGGAAAACTATTAGCCAGCTAACTCGTTTCCGCAGCTAATGACTTAAAACTTTTCCTATTCTCCTGCTTTTTAAAGTGCACAAGTTATGCTGAATCTATCACACTCTAAAACCCCAACCCTGTTTAAATGCGTGTTATCATGCCAATGCCCTAAGTATGTCCTGAACCATGTTTTCTGTTTCTTTCTTTTAACCCGAACGGTCCAAACATCCACACACAGCCCACGGCATGCACTGAGTGAGAAAATGCACTAAGTTTCTGATTGTAGAGATTCAATCATCAAACAAAGACTCACATGGGGTGGCACTAATATCGCTGGTCATGGACTGGACACAAGGGCTCGGGTTTCGAGACCAACACAATTTCCAACTTTTCTCTTTCCGTTCTCCGTTATTCTTTTACCCTTCCCAGGAGAAAACAGATGCAGCATTGGGTTTTAAGGTGTTTGGCATTATGATTTGGTTTCCAAGGAGTACACGCAAGCCGACTTTAATAAACTCGGAGATGAGCAAGCGTGTATTCGTTTGCGATTTTAGCGTCGCAAAAATTAATGAGCGATTTTCCACTCCTGCATATTTACGCGAATTTGTAAAGCGTTTGCAAAATCGCGTAGAACTCTGATGTTGCTAGGACTTGTCTAAGAACGCGCCTGATTAATTACACGTCTCACCTTTCACGCACCCATTTTTTGTTTTGCTGCGTAACATATAGGCGTAAAATAACGCGAGACGCATCGTCTCTATTGAAGACGGAAATTTCCCCCTAAAAATGTCCTTTTTTGACGATTTTCAGGAAAACTAAAACGGTGACACCATTTTTTTATTTCGGTATTTTCAAGTATGCAACTTAGACCTAAACATGTGAAAATCAGGAAAATGTTCGGCCCCTTTGTTATCTGTTTGGGGCACTTTAGTATCGGCAAATCACACTTTCCCATAGAGTTGCGTGGTAAATAATGTAAAATTTTGAGCAAAAAATGTACTTTTTTAAAGTCTTTTTTCTCAAAAACGAATATGGTAAGCCATATTTTTTATTTCAGATTTGTTATCAGCACAAATGAATGTACTATATATCAAATTTTAAAGAAATTCTTCGGCCCATTTAAATCATGACGCCAACACCTTAAGGCTGACCCAATCTTCTAACAAATCATGTTTTCTTTGCATATACCTCATATAAATGCTTATCCACATACTAATAACTAATTTGTGGGGTCACAAATTGTACCAACCCTACTAATCACTATGTAGAATGGCTAAGCTCAAGTCGATGTCTTGTGAAAATTACAACTTGGCCAAATTCTGAATCCAAAATTTATTACAAACTGTATGCTATGAAACTCTTCTACAACATATTAAAGTTTGCTACATCAAAATGAAAAACCTGATTCATATCAAACTTTGAATTAAGCTGTGTAGATTAATTTTTATTAACTATTTTTAATTAATACACACAAAAAAATTATATTTAAAAATATCCAAGTTGCCTTTGAGTGGAAATAGCACATTTGACATATTTCCACTGCAGAAGTGAGTTTTAAAACTCCTCTCATTCCATGATCTGGGCCTTTGTGTGAGAGAATTTTTATACCACAGCTGTAGCTCTACTTTTAAGCCGTCAATTTTTAAAGCATTCATTCTACTCTCAACCAACATCTAGTCACTGTGTGTGAAAATGTTTATTTTTCTGTTATCTGTACATGTCTAGAGAATTTTAATTATCCTTTTATCTGAGTATGTAGGCACATGTGGTGCAGTCGGATCAGCGTTCGCCTCATAAGCATAAGGTTGTGGGTTCGAGCCCTGCTGTTGCCAATATACTGTGCACTTAGGCAAGGCACTTTACCTTGCTTGCCTCTCTCTCTGCTCGGGAGTATAAATGGGTACAACATATGCTGGGAATATAAAACAGACTGACTGTGCGGGAGGAGTGGCAAGCACTCCACAGCAACATTATATGGAGTCTGGCCCAAACGCCAGAGAGATGGACACTCTGCCTGCAGGCGCACCATTTACATATATGAGTATGCATTTCTAAAGAATTTTTATGCTGTTGCTCCTTTGTTTTTATGTGCAGAATTTATTTAAAGTCTTGTTTATATCTGTGTGTGTGTGTATGTGTGTGCATGTGTGTGCGTCCAGAGAACTTAATCACTGTTGAGATTTCAGCAGTGCATCTGTATTTGTATTCAATGAACTGGCTTTGTTGTAGGCTTAAAGGCTGACTCAGAGATTTTGAAATAATTTTTTTTTGTGTAGTAAACAAAAATAGTCATCTAGAACTAAAGATAGTCACCTAAAATGCTTAATTCCAAAGTTAGAGATGAAAAGGATTCTTTGTTTTCATGCAGTAAGCATTTATGCACAGTATAACAGTGCCATAGGATACTGTGTAGGCCTATAACAAAAATTCCGGATCCGGAATTTTATAACAATGTTGTGATTTTTTATATGAAGGACTTTGATTTGAGCTTAGTTATTTCACACAGTGATTTGTGTATGGACAAGCATTATGTACATGCAAAAAAGACGATTTGTTTGAAAAATAAGTGCGCCCTCATTGGGAAATCTCTGAGTCAGCCTCTAAATGTACTGCATGTGTTTAAAGAATGACTTTTTATCACAATTACATTATACCCTTCAAATCTATGCTATAGCACATGCTTTATTCCCTTAATAGAATAAAGCATGTGAAACGGGGTAGGTGTGATGGGTATAATGTAATTATGCCAATTTTTCTAAGTAAAACCAGGAATTCTGCACTGCTTGCTGGTTTTCAACCTAACTGGACTCATAGTAACAGGGAGAGAAACTGCTTTGAATTTCTTCTTGGGCTCATTTTCCTTACTTGACCATATCTCTACTTCATTCCCAGAATTTCCCCAAAGAAGCACTCATCCACCATCACCACAACATCCCCCCTTAAATTCTTCAATTATAAAGTCATTTCCTCCAATCTCCATGGCCCCTGAGGCAGCTCCAATCCCAAGCATACAAATGGAATACAAGGCTCTTTCCTGGGTCATGCACAGGGCATGCATAATACTAGGGACAGATAGAGGACACACATGATGGTATGCTAAATATTGAGATCTCCAGCCTTCATTCAATTGACGCCAGGACAGGTGTTGCGGGCTTCAGTCATCATCATCATCATCACCCAGATTTTCTCTTTTTTAATGTCTCCCATGTCCAGAATTCCATCAAGTCCATTCAAATGTTAATCACAATGCATACATTATATCATTCAGTGTGAAAAAGCCAAGAAATTTGAAGCCTGTTTGCCAACTGACCTGTATTAAAGTGCATTCTTATTTCCTAGACACTTGACAAGTCACATCATTGGAGATTCTATACATGTACTCCTTAACAGGGTATTTTGTGAGGCTTTAATTTTCACACTTCCTGCAAACAGTCGGCGAGGCCTGAATTTAAAATGGCACTGACATTTTTTTAGCAATACGGGAGTTAGCTGGAATGGATAATTTTAGACATTGCAGATATCATAACACAAATTACATGGTACATCATTAAGCTGCCCCCCCCCCATATGTCGGCTTTTAATTGATAGCATTAAGCATCTGTTGGTGAAACCAGACTGAGAGAAAATTAATCCAATTTTAGTCAATATGTAAATGTGCTCATTAATATTCATAACCTGTCAGGTCAGAAATGTATACCGCACGAGACCTCATCATACTCTATCACCTTACCAAGTAAAATAATCGGCTACTGGGTTGAGGAGGTACAGTGCATTTATCCCACGTAAATTAGCACATTAATATTCATCCCAACTATCTTTTGCTTTAAGCCTAACGCCCCATCTGTTTCTAGCAAATCTCCCAGGAGGGAGTGAAGAAATAAGGGAAGACCTATGAGCGGGTATAGCACACTACGACGGTGTCTCTAGCTTTCCTTTCATTTTTTTAAAACAATTTGGGAATTTCTACAAATGGGATCATTACCTTGGATTAGAATATTAATTTGTTATTGTTAAGCTTTTAAGCTATGCAAATGGTTGTTTTAGATTTAAAAATATTTCAATCATCTCCTTATTAGATTATGAGAAGTACTTTGGCAAAATAAAATATGTTAATTTTATTCGTGCTATGCTGTCTACACCAGGCAGTACATGAGTATATTAATCATTGCTATTATAAAATGGATAATGCAATATAAAAAAGCTACAATGCAATCATGTGAAAACATAATATATTACTTTCAACAAGATTTGATAATCTGCAGCTCAAACACACTTTTGCAAATAAAAGGTTAATGTAGGAAAGCATTCTTTCTTGCTCTTTGAATCCAAATTACCGGATGCAAGATATTTTTAATTCTAAAATCCACCTGTTTAACAGTAAATTTTCTTTTTCTCACTCCAATTTAAAATAAAGTAATTCACACAAATATAGGTTTCTAGCGCAGCCAATTTTCTGAAAGTGTTAATTGTAATATGCAAATAATTCTGATAAATTACCCACAATTTTTTTTCAATATTAATTCTCAGCAAGCTAGTTCCATAATATCAACCCATTTCTCTTATATTTATTAAATTGCCTTTTCACATGTGAGTGTGAGTGTGGGTGTGCGTGTGTGTATACATGTGCGTGTGTGTACACAAGTGTGTGTGTTCTTACAAGAGGTACATTGTGGGAGTAAATATAGGTACAAAGCTACATTGTGGGCGTTTTGTCATTATGGGAGTACGCCCACACTGAATCTCTGCCAAATGCTGTTTTTTGGCCTCTAGGGGGGGTAGGTATAGGTCTAAGCTATGGGTGCCCACAGCGTTACACATGGATTTTGTATATTGCTGTGAGGGTGTAAAAACTTATACCAAAATAATCCCACAGTGTATGAATATACCTACAAATACCCCCACAATGCATGTATGTACCGATTTATACACAAAAACACACAACTTTGTGGGGGTATTCCCACAATGTACCTCTTGTCGGTATGTGTGTGTGTGTTTGTATATTTATATCACTTTATGATTGTTCTTACAAATTTTATGGAGGAAAGTGAAATCAATTAATCATCATCATCTTAGAATGCATTAAGAATTTTCCAATTATCATCATCATATCAAATATCAATCAATATCATTACTTGATGACAGATTGCTATCATCAACTAATCCAATATCTCCCAATATGATACTGATGCCATCAAAGAGCATGATTCAAACTATATTAAGGCTAACTGAAAACTGCAAACAATGTTTCTCTTTCAAAATGATCGACAATGCAACACATCTGTGGCTACTTAAGACAAACGCAAGAAAGTAGAAACACAAGTCATGTTTTACATGAAAAAGCGTAGTTCCCCCTTTAGTGTGTTAATTGAGTAAAAATCCCCTGAGGGTAACTTTACTTAGCATCTCGCTGAAGACAAAGTGCATGAAGCAGTTCTTACAGGTGGTACTAGCCTGTGTGCCAAAGGGTGTTTTGAACCAATCCCACAATGCACTGCAATATATCTATACTGCACTGTACTAAATACATGTTACAGAGATGTAACAGAGGAGTAGTCCCATTTCGTGAAAATCAAAAATTTGAAACGGGGAACATAATTATTTTCTTA
>JAMKCH010005071.1:0-35203 GCA_023653785.1 Ophioderma brevispina
GTACTTGGCAATTAAAATATTTGGAGTATTCATAATAACATTTTGCAGCCTAGATGTTTGCAATGGACTTCTTGTAATTTTTGTTGTATGGTTTGGCTTGGTCATAATTAAAGGTGCAACGATAGATTTTGAGGCCACCAAAATATTTTGTCATAATAGTAATTTCATAGAGAATAGATACTCAATAGATTTCTTACCTTGTATTTGGCTACAGACATGTCTTAAAAGAAAGAAAAAAAGTGATTTTGATTTGCTTATTTTCAATATATAAAACATAGTACTGAATTTCGTATTTGCTCCTATACAAAATTAGAAATTTCACAAATTTTGTACCAAAGAACCATTTGTCAGCTTAATCCTTTCAGATGGGGATATTTTGATGGAAAGCTTTACAATAGAGCAAAAATCAGTACTTTTGATTTTTTTAGGAACACCTGTTATGTGAAATCTCTCATTGCACCTTTAAGATGGGGTGTAGTGTGGCTTGGGCATGGTGTGGTATGATTTGGGAGGGTGAGTAGGTGAGTGGTCACCGTCACTGCCTTTATATGTGGGTGTTACTCAACCTTATGGTCCAACACTAGCTTGCAATGACCATTGCATAATCTGTTTTTTTTTTACCATGGATACAAGGTCAATGGAACTAATTTCTGTCATTGTGGCATATTACATGTTGTATTTCATGCATCACCATTCAAAAAGAAATCTTTATTTCTTTACTAGAACACGAAAAGTCATGATAATAATAATAAACAAGAAAATAAAAGTTATCCCAAACTGATATTTTTTGTTTTATAAACTAATCATTTTTGCAGTAAAATATGGTTTGCAACTGTTTTGAGTTACCATTTGATGTGATTTGAAGCATTTCTGGAAATTCTGGGAAAATTCCTTTGAAAAAATAATTAAATAAAAACATTTTGCATTTAGGTTTTTGGGCTACCTACTGGGAACAAATTTTTTTGCCTTATCAAGGGCTAAAATCGCAATACCAATCTATATCCATAGGAGGTTAGATTAGATAGCTCATGTGAACACTTTCAAACAAGGTAAATGTTTTGGGAAAAAGGGCAGGGCTTGAAAAATGAAGGAAATTATTAGGTAAAACCCGGATGGCTATACAGCTTTTGAAAACCCCAATGTCCAACTCTTTTCTGCTCTGAAAAGTCACCAAACACTTCTAAAAGAGTTTCAATGAAAATTCCCAACAACAATGACACTAATATTCCATTACTAGAATAGTGTACATGTCAAAAAGCATCTAGTTTTGAAGAAAATGGAGAGAATTTGCAAATAAAAATACACACCCATTTCTCCTTCAAACATTAAGATGCCGTTCAATTTGGACCAAATTGCCGGGGGGTTGGGGGGTGGGAGTGGATTTGGGCATGGTAAAGAGCATGTTTTGACAACACAATATAAATGCACACGCATTATTACCTACATGTGCAAGCCTTACCTTGAGTGTCTAGTCTGCTAACCACCTGCCAGAAACCATATTTTTTTGAAAGATCTTAAAGGGTGATAACCCAATTTTATTTGAAAACATATTTTCATCCAGTGGCAGCACCAGGGGGTGGCATGGGGGCATTCCCCTCCCCAAATTTATTTCTTTCCCCCCAGTTGCCCCTCCCCGGCCGAAAGACAAAATTACCAAAGTTGGGCAAAAATCAGTTCTTTTGAGCCAAAATTGGTTTAAAATCTCCAAATTTTTGATATTTTCCCCCCAGATATTCACTTTTGCCCCACCAATATTTCACTTTGACCCACCCCCAGAAAACGAAGTCTGGCGCGCCGCCACTGTTTTCATCTTGATTGAATGAACTTGACCCAAAACCCCTATCTGCAAAATTTCACGCTATCCTTCAATCCATTTTAGTGCGAGAGCCCTGTAGAGAACTCTGAAAAATTAATACTGGACAACAAAAGTGGTCCACATTTTTGCTCATAACATCCAAACAAAACATTCTTTCAAAGCCCAAAGATTTCACAAGGTAAATGAGGAAAAACAGCTTTCTTCAAGCACCAAAATTGTGACCACTTTTGATAAAATCAGGGGTTCTGGGGACGAGGCTATTAACGACCGGGTCATGGACTTTTAACCCCCTGGGCACTACCTGCCTAGATCTAAGCACTAGTTTGATTGGTTACTTGTCAGGTAATATCATGTAATGAGCAAATCAGAGATGCTGTAAGAATGGTGGTATGGATTACACAGAATTATTTTGATTGGCTACTCAAAGGGGTTATCTCATGTTGCATCCTGTAATGAACCAATATGTAATATGCTAACAGGGTTAAAGATCCATGGACATGCTTTAAACATACTTATAATACCGCCAAAAAATGGTTTCATTCATATTATGTATTGGTATCAATGTAAAATCTGCATGAAGCAGTAATTGAGAAACCGTATATTTGATAAAAATTGGGCATAATATCATGTGTTTTGGACAAGCTTTCAAAGGAAATTCGAAAATGAAAGTGATTATCGCGCTGGCAAGCGTGACCCAGAAGTGACGTCCGAGTAACAAATACGCGATACGCGTCATGATCGTCATCGTGGAACGGACGTGCGCGTGGCCCAGTTTTCTTGCATACGTACACAGTTGTCTTCTCGTGATATGCGTCGTACGTGTTGTATCATATGGCATAATTTTCCTTGATTTGGTGCCTTAAAATTACGACAATAATATGCTGTATTGTCGACGGGTGCACCAGCGGCGACCGTACTGACAAGGAGAATCAGAACAGAATAGCTTATTCAAGTTCCCAGAAAGAGAAACCGACAAGGAGATATTTCTGGAGTGTGCGGTGTGGTTAACCCACGTGTGAGCTTTGTTTTACACACCTTGTCCACCTGGACGTCATTACTGGTCAAATCCCACTCCAGCATCTTGATACGCGTTCGCAAAACATGAGAAGGCCCTGTCAGTTAGGGTTAATTTAAGCCTGTGAAATTTAACACTTTCCCGATGTTCCCTTTAAAAATCTGTGTTTTCGATATGGATCAGGATACTGTTGAGTGTACGAACATGTAAGAAATTAAGAAATAAACAAAAAAACAGAACACCACAATTTTTTAAAACCTTTAAAAAACATAAAAATACATTTCTAGAATTGAGCGGCCCGGCCTACAAAAAAAATTTCCTGATCTGCTGGGACCTTCTAAAGAAGTTGGCAAAATTTTCTTGTCAAATATTGCATGAAGTGCACAGTACAAGCACCTTTAGCGCAAAGTCCTTACAGCTGGTCCAGTATTTTGACACACTCTGGTGCCAATCTGGCCGGTATTTGAACCTTTTTTGTATACAATTTAGGGTGTTTTTATGTTTATTTTTCCTTTACTTTTGAACATTTTCTGCAGTGTCAATTTTTTTTCTGGACCTGCGGTCCCATGTCCTGGGGATTTTGTAGGCCTGTGAGCTGCCCTCATAAGGTTTTTTTCTAAGTGAGAGGATAGATTTTAGAATGATTGGGTTAAATTACAAAAGACAAGGAACTTTCGAGAAAATACTAAATTTAATCTTTTTTTAATTTTTGGGGCCTATTTTGTATAACTGCAATGTATTGAGTGAATTACGTCAAATGTTTTTTTATGTAAATAATTAAAATCTGATTTAGTATTTTCTGACTGTGCACCAGAACATCCAGCTTCTTAATGTCCGCTTACCCTCGTCTTACCAAGCCTTTTTTTGTAACAAACGGTTTACCAAGGGTGGGGGTGTTTACCACCCCCCCCTCGAAATTTGTTTATAAAGCACCCGATTCTATGTTTTGATACCAGTGGATAGCTCTGGTCCTCCTCTTTCCATTTGATCCCAAAATAAGTACCAACTACCTCGTATGCACACAATGACGTCTCATAACCGCGAGTCGGCAAAAATTGGCATTTTCCTTCACTTCCACAGAATAGGCGAAATCCAATTTTGCGCTAAAAACCGGTAGAATATAAATGCGGATTTTCATGCGATTTTCAGCTCTAATGATGGCATTTGGCTCTTTTACATAAGCAGAGAGTTTTTTAAGAGGCCATACTGTGCATAATATTTTTCAAAAATGCACCATAAATATCCTTGTGTGGGCAAACCACCCCCCCACCCTTCGACTTTTGCCAGCTACGCTAACCCCGGTTACGGTGCTACCTTAGCATTTTTTTTTCGTCTAAAATACAACAAACCGGACAGGATGAGAGAAAGTTTGTGGTCATTTTAGCGCACCGGTGCGAAGTTCACTGGGGGGGTGGTAAACCACCCTCCCCCCCTTGGTAAGACAAGGGTTTAACTTTGCATTGTGACTAGGACCAAATAGCAACCGAAATGGTTTTGACCTAGGCTCATTGGAGAGGAGACAATTTCATGATGTGCAGACTAATAGTGTCATGAAGATGTAACTTTATCAATTCCCCTTACACATTATCTATATTACACCTCATGACTATTCCAAGGAAATATCATGCTATTTGCATTGGCGGATTCCGATTACAACGCTATTTCCCTAGGGAAAAATTTGAACGTTTCCTATAACCTCATTCCCCAGAGTCACAGTGAGGTGTAACAAACAAATACTACATGGTTTAATCGGGGAAATAGGGCATCGACTACTTTCCCTTCGGTACTGGCTAGCAGATCGCCCAAAACCGAAGGTTGCAGGGTGATCGGTCCCCTCAAGCCACCAGCCCTTCCCTTCGGGAAAATCTTGTACCATATTTCCCCTCGAACCACATTCTAATTATGGAAGAAAGCCCAGTTTAAGAAGCACGAGGAAACCAGAGTACCCGTAGAAAACCGGTGAGGCAAGTGAGCCAGGCTTTGAACCGAGAGTCGAACCTGGGACCGGACCACAGTGGTGCAAAGCGCCGGAAGACCCACTACGATACGCCCCCCACCCAAAATGCCTAGAGAATAACATAATATCAACACAATAAGATCAAAATTGTTCTCAAGATTCACAAGGATGTAACGATATTCTGATAAGGTATTGGTAAAATGAGGTCCAGGTTAAAGGGGGATGGCCCGATCTATAGTTTTCATCCTGAAAGTTGGCTTCACCCCAAAAGCCCATCTGTAAAGTATTTCGCGCCGATTTGCGGTGAGAGCTAAAAATGTGTATTTGTAGCCCCTAGAGAACAGGTGAAAATAATCTTACAAATACTAGTATAACTATTTTTTTTTATTGATAAAAAGTTAGTGCCTTTTGTTATCATATCCATGGTTAACTTTTCCTCTTTGAACAACCCCTGTATTAACAAACATTATCTCTTGACCTACTAGCTATGGTCTCGATTTTCAATGGAGTAACAAAAAAAAGATAGGACAAAATAAAGAAAAGGAGATGCGAAGAAAAATGAAGTACGTAAAGTAAGAGAGGTAGGACAAAAATTGGCATTTTCCACACATAGGCGAAAATCCATTTTGCGCCTAAACAAACGTAGGAATATCGGATTTATGCGATTTCGCTTATAAATGATGGCATGTGGCATATTTTACATAAACATAGCGTTTTAGAGCCATACTGTGCCAATTTTCCTAGCAGCTCGTGAAAAAATCCTATCACCAGTTACGCAACGGGAAAAAGAAGATTAGAGGAAGGGGAGGGGAAAATAAATCAAAAACCATTCAATATAATAAAAAATAACCCCCACAAAAAAACAATCTGAATTTGCCAGAATACCCTACCCCGGTTGAAGGTGCGACCTTAGCCATTTTTTTCGCTAAAATAACCGGAAAGGATTGAGAGAACGATTACCGAGGAAGACTTTTTTTTACGAAAGTTTTTGGCATTTAGCCGCACCGGAGCGAAAAGTCAAGGGGGCGGGGGGTAATCACCAACAGAACCCCCTTGGTAGACGAGGGGTTTGGTTAATTTGCATTGTGAGCTCGAGGACCAAATAGCAACAGAAATGGTTTTGACCTAGGCTCATTGGAGGAGGAGGACCAAATTTAATGATTGTGTCATATAATAGTGTCATGAAGATGACTTTATCAATGTACTTTAATTCATTATATTCTTTACACCTCATGACTAGTCACGAACATTATCATGCTATTGCATTGGCGGATTCCGATTACAAGCGCTATTCCCTGGGGAAAAAATTTGAACTGTTTTCCTATACCTCGTCCCCCGAGTCACAGTGAGGTGTAAACAAAACAAATCTACATGGTTATATAGGGGAAATAGGGCACATTATTTCCCTTGGCTACTGGCTACAGATCGACCAAAACCGAAGGTTGAGGGTGATCGGCCCGAAGCCACCAGGCAGTACCTTCGGGAAAATAGTGTACATATTCCCCCTCTAACCACATTCTAATTATGGAAGAAAGACCAGTTTTAGAACCAGGTGGAAACCGGAGTACCGGAGAAAACCTGAGAGGCCAAGTGAGCAGGCTTGACCGAGAGTCGAACCTGGGAACTGGCACCACAGTGGTGCCAAGCGAGTGAAGACCCACACGCCCCCCACACAAAATGCACTAGAGAATAACATAATATCAACACAAATATCAAATTGTTCATCAAGATTCCAAGGATGTACGATATTATGATAAAAATTAGAGGGTAAAATTAGGGTCAAGGTTAAATGGGGATGGCCCGATCTAAGGATATGAAGTTTTCATCCTGAAAGATTGGCCTTCACCCCAAAAGCCCATCTGTTAAGTTTCGCGCCGATATTGCTGTGAGAGCTAAAAATGTGATTTTGTAAGCCCCATAGAGAAAACAGCGTGTAAAATTACACTTCTTAACCCAAAAATACCATAGTATAACTATTTTTTTTTATGACCAAAACAAGTTAGTGCCACCTTTTTGTTATAATATCCATGGGTAAATTTTCTCTGGGACACCTGTATTACCAAACATTAGCATAATTGACCTACTAGCTATCCTACTCTTAGTCATGCTGAGCATTGACTCCTCCATATGTACAATATCATAATGCATTAACTTAATCAATATTAGATGTTAAAGGCATACTGTTAAAGAAAAATCAGGGAAGTTCTAATTATTGGGACTAACTCCTACTCATGCCAATATAATGTGGATGATATCGAAAGTTCATCCGTATACGGTATGCGGACAAGATAGGTCAATCGGATAAGTGCTCGACTCCAAGTGTATTGTGTTCATCCATGCGTATAAGGTGTGCTTCGAGCCCTGCAAGATTCGGCTATCTGTTAATTTCCCTGGCAAGAAACTTAAACCTCTGGTTGCCCCCGTTTACCCATGTGATATTTGGGAAGATGTCTAGTCCTGATGTAATGACTAGATAGTATATCTTTTTTATGGCTCTGTGACCTAGATATCTAGTCATTGACGCGTGTGTTGTAATGAAAAGTGCCCTTTAAGCCAAGATACACAGACAGCTCTGCTCTAACTTTACAGCTGCAAAGTGGCTTATTATTCATTTATTTGCAATAAACGTTATAGGTGGGGCACTCTGAGTCTTCTGCATTCATGTTGATAACCATTTTCCAGATTTAAAATTCACATTATTGAAATTTTCCGGTGAAATTCCTTGTCTGTCTACATTGGATGCCCTGTGTACATGTTGACATGAACTTTTTTGGGAACAAATGTAGCATCGGTTCACAAATTGGTAAGACAATTCTACAGGGACTCTAGAGATCTGTACGTCAAAAGAAACATTATTTTTTCATTAAGGAAATATGATTGTCTCAAAAACATATCAAAAATGGCATTGGAACGCCACAGAACAGGTGTAACTTATGGCACAAAGATTATGTCCAAATTTTAAAAGTTGATGCCATAATTCCCAATTATTTTGGAACTAAAAGGGCACACTATCAGTGATTTGACGAAATCAGCAAATCGAAAAATCATCAAAAATCAGATTTTAGCAGTACGTAACAAGTACAGGTTAATCCTAAACATACCCTGCATATGATAGACCAGAAGCAACCTAATAAGGGGCAGAATCGAAAATTTTAGTCATGACTGTCCGAACGGACACCTTACTACAACACGGAATTGAATGGAGAATCGTTCTTGGAAACACTGCCGTTTCTTCCCTTTTCTTTCATTCTACAGATGAAAAGGTAAAGTTATGAGAATTCTACAGGACGTATCCTTCACTTTGAAGCAATTCTGCAAATTTCAATATTTTTTCAAATCACTGATAGTGTCTTAAGCTGGTACTGGCTGCGATTGGTGATCTTGATGTCAAAGGGATGTATGTTTGCTGATAAGGGAACGCGGCCATGATCCTTGATGATCTGTACATCCCGAGAAATTATGTCTAACAAATGGTGTTATGGTAAGTATGTTGGGCCACAGTGATCAGCGGCAAGGTGTGAAAGCGCTTAAAAACAAAAAGAGGCCAAATAGCATGATATAGAGGCGCGATTATTATTCAATTTCAAATTATTACTGAAGTGAAAGGCTAATCCAGTGGCAGTGTAGGGAGTGCCAATGATGACCGGGTACGGGAATATGTATCAAACTGTTGATGCTCATACGGTGTTGGCAGGGCCAGGGCTGGCCATTCCAGGGCAGCCTCCACTCCGGGGATATATGTATCAAACGTTATGATACGGTTGCAGGGCCAGGGCTGAGCATCTCCAGGGGCAGCCTCCTTCCGCTCAGCTCAGAGCTATCCTGGCAAGCTGCGAGTGATGATGCTGCTTGATGGCAATGAGACATAATTACTACAACTTACAAGTTGAAAGCTGAGCTGGGAGCCTGGGTGAGAAGTCTTCAAAATTCCACGTACTCCGGTACTACTGGCCACTTCTGCTCGAAACACTGGAAAATAACTATCTCTTTGCTCTCAAAGTGCTGCATGATTCATTATGTTGCATGCCTTACAATCACCACAGCTTGTCCATCGTGCCACTGTCATAGAGTACACGCACCTTGGTACACGCGTGACACCCCCGAGAACTAAAAATATCGCAACGTTGTCTATTTGTTATTTCCGCTTTCGCTGGACATTTCAGCAATCAATTAACTAAAGAGGGCGGTATTAGACCAATTTTTGGAGAGGAAAAAATTTCACTCGAGGCACCCAAGTTACTGAAAAATTTACTGACGGGTGTGTTTTATTCCCTACATATTTAGTCCACTTTCTTGGGTATATAAACCTTTTACCGTTAACATCAGAAATGAATAATTTAAATTTATATATTACTCGTTCTGTTATCGATATTGGAGGAAAGAAAAAATACAACAATTAACCAAATGGTTGAGTAAAAAATGGCCAACTCACTTGGGAATTCTACAATATATTGCCACGCTTACGCTAGAGGATTTGTGCTCATAGTTGTGCCAGAGGGGAAATAGGCGATTGGCCCAGCGGAAAGTAGTTTGGTAAGCAAGAAGCATATATTTCTACGCACGCTAGACCGGCAAAGAAAGAGGCTACTATGACCAAAAAACCTGTGACCGGTGGGGGATGGTTTTTCAGAAGGTATAAACATTATAAATTTCCAAGAATGATACCAGAAATGTAGGGACACTAGTCTAAGCAACCGCTGGTTGTACACGGTGAGACTGTACTGTAGTTTTGATTGAGCGAGTCTAGATTAACCCACCCAAACACCCACCAACCCACCCCAAAGTAGTACCCACCCACCCACCCAAGTACCCACCACAAAAAAAACAAGGGATGAATGTACGTATTCTGCCACCACATCCTTCACATGCAGTTTATTCCATTGAGGATACACAATTCATAGGGTGGTGGCACAATAAAAAATTCTTTCCAAGGAATAACGAGAAGGCTGGCCAACAAACAGTCAGTGCATGCAGTACATGAAGGTTGAATCACAATTTACAAAACCACGCGACGCAAAAACGGTGCGGTCCACATCGACTGTTAGGGAACTTAGTACGTTCAGAAAAAGCTGAAATTTGACCCAAATTATTACAACATCTGCGGACAAAACTATGTTTCCGTTCTGCAGAAAATGTAATTTGGGAAAGAATTTTGTATTAACAACGTCTGACTCAAGGATTTCAAAATATTATTTTTTTGTGTAATAATGAAAAAATAGTCAACCAGAACTAAAGATAGTAACCTAAAATGCACATTCCGAAATGTGAGATGAATCGGATTTTCGTTTTGATGCAGTAGTAAACATTTATGTGTAGTATTCACGTCCCATAGGATACTGTGTATAACAAAAAATTCCGGATCCGAATTTTAAAACAAAGTTGTGCTCGGTGTGATTTCTCTATATTTAAAGGAATGCGATTAAGCTTAGCAATTTCACACAGTTGATTAGTATATGGACAAGCCATTATGTACAAGCAAAAAACTCGATTTTTTGGAAATTGAGGGCGCCTCCTCCGGAAATCTCTGAGTCGGCCGTTAATGCCACCACCCTATGAATTAGCAGCCTCAATGGAAATAAACTGCATGTGAAGCACGGATGTGGTGGCGAGAACAGAGGGTATTCGGTTCACTGACATGGACTTTTCAGAGTAATTACTGATTGGTCAAGGGCAGGCTGGCGCCGGCGTTGCGAAGCGACCCCTCATGCCCTGGCGGCCTGCCCTCTGACAGATGTCTACTGGCGTGCATAGAAAAACATACCTAAAAAATCACAAAGCTTTGCATTTTTGATTCTAAGGATGAAAAGAAGTTAATTTAGGGAAGTTCCGCACTAAATAATAATCATAGTACCATTTTTAGTATTAGTAATGACATTAGGTAATAGAAAAAATTCTAATCAGCATTTTTCTTGAGTTGCCCAGAGAGCCGTTCCTTGATATGCGTTTGTCAAGTGAAGTCCGGCCTCCGGGTACCCGGGGCGTGCGGGGAAGTCGGCAAGGGCATAGCGGGGGACGGGTTGATAATTGTGTCCCCGCTAAGCCGGTTTTTTAAAATGTCGGGCACCGTCTTCTTTTTTTTTTTTTTTTCCTGAGTTTTGTTTTTTGAGACCGCGTTATGAAAAAAATGAGCCGGGAAACGTGTTGGAAACTCGCGGGGGACTCGGGCACTTGCAAAATGCGGGGACGGTTATGCGGGGAGGAAAAGTCGCTCAAACCCGTCGGGATCCTCGGGAAGTAGAAGTATCTGAGGTGAAACAAAGTCGTTATATATAAGTTATAGCAGGTAGCCCTCAAGCCTCCAATTATATTATAATGGGAGGCTGGGAAAAGGGGTCTGAGAGCGGTAATAAGACATGACCAAGTAGTAAGGATTTCCCGTATTTTGTACGAAATGATGTGTTGTAAAATACGGGAGTATGTTTTTTCCCACTTAAAATACGGATTTAAAATCGCTCAATTAAACGTAAATCCATACCTTCTTGCCAAGATTTTTTAAGTTTGAAATGCTTCAGAAATAAAAACCTTTTGATATCTTCAAGTTTCAGAAAATAATGATTTTGAGGCCGAAATCTTAAATCTTAGGGACATTTTTTTTATTTACAGAAAATGTAATAAAGCCAATGGCGGAACTTTTCAATAAAATGTTAATAAAAGTACGGGAATCCCGGGCCGCCGGGACGCAATGTGATATTAATATGATTTCTATAACCATTAACTGCTAGATCACTGCAATGAACAGAAAGTTGGCCTACAGGTAAAAAATAGTGAGAGGTAACGACATGTAGTCATGTATATGTACAGTGGGCAGCCATGGTGTATTTACAGTTTGAATGAAAGTTTTGAACAGTTTGGGGTTGCTTTTCTCAAAAGCCCACATAGGGCGAAGCCTGGTAATTTTAAGTGATGCCTTATTTGTTATTCCCATCCCATGATGCATTATATGTCTGTAGGTGGTTGGTTAGAGGTATGAGCTTTTTTTAAAGTTACATTGATTGTGGATATAAGCTTTATTTACGTTTGAACATAGTTTTTGTGGTGCTTTCGCAAAAGCCCCAATGGAGCGAAAGCCGCTGGTCACTTTTGTAGTGTGATGCTTTTTTTTAAATGCTCTATCCATGATGCAATTCACATGTCTGTAGTGCTTTGGTTACAGTGTTATGAGCTTATTTTTTAACCGTTCACATTTGGATCTTCAATATTTTAATACAATACTACAATTTGTGGATTATTAAGCTATACAGCTTGAACCTAGTGTTGTGGGTGCTTTTCTCAAAGGATAGAGTTATCAGAGCTAACGCAAACTAACGCGTGAGTTTGTCGTTAGTTTAGCGTTAGTGATTTTAGAAAGTCACGTCTCCAACGCACAAATTTTACCAGGATTTTCCCGTACTAACGCGTTCTGATTGCGTACTGGCGTGACATAATTAAACCGATCATCTCTTCCTAATCCATTTGCCGGCCCTTTATTTTGTTACCTTTCTAGTGTCAGCGTTTTACAGCTTTAATTAAAACCACAGTATGCAGAAATGGGACTACGGGCCGTTCCCGTTTATACCATTTGAACATGGCCATATGTTTGCCAACTATGACAAGTGCAAAAGGCGAAAATCCTGGTCTGCTTTGTAGGATCAGGGGGCGAATAAAATATACTGCTATTATTTTTAATACCCATTTTTTTTTTTTTAATTTTTTATTTTATACCATGTTTTAAAAGAAGCTGTATATTGTTGCGACTATGACAATTGCAATGCGAATCCTGGCATGGACTGTGTAGCGCTCGACGGCCGATTACAACACGCTAAATTTTATTAGCTCCCTAATATTCTATTAACCTGTCACCGAGTTCATCTCATTGGATATGCCAACCATCGATTTTATCAAAAGTTATATACGAAAATCTTGTATGTATAATATTAGTGGCGATCTCGAGCTCTCTTTGGAGTGTACACGGGAAAGGACGAACTATACAGTACACCCCCAATCTCAAAGTTAAAACATGTTGGAAATAGCAAAAGTGGAAAAAAATAAATACTTTAGAAGACGTTTACTACTGTTTAAATGCCGGTGTATTATTAATGAAGACATTAGCGAAGGTGAAGAAGGAAGAGAAAAGAAAAAGAAAAAACCTACTTTGTAGGAGATTTGAACTCGGTCACACTTCCTAAAACATGGGGTCCAAGGAATATCCAGTGGGCCACGATTTTTTATTTGCCTTGTTTGGTGTATACTAAGTTTTACTGAACAAAACTTTTAAAAAAATAATATAAACACGCGATTATTTTCCTTCTTTTCAATACCAACTTATTTCTCATGTAAACAATTATAGTTATAAATCAAATTTTTAAGAACCAATAACGTAAATGCAAGTAATTAAAGCTGCCGCCGGCTGGAACACGTCCACGGGACGCAAGCCACCGAATCTCACACACCAAACACGTTGTTAACCCTACAAAATTCCATTTTAAAGTAATTGTCTATTTGGGTCACAAAAAAATGTTCAAATTTGTAATCAAATAGCTCAACGACGTCGAATTAAATTTACAGTCTGCGTGGGAATATGGATTTAAAATTGAATGGCTTAGCAGTAAAGGACCGAAATGATATACCATCTTTTCTGTAAAGTACTTTATGATGATCAATTTGTTATTAAAATGTCCCCATGTGAAAATTATTAAGCTGAAAATAACATTAATTTAATAATTAATGATTACATGTTTTTACATGAAGCACCTGCACCTGTACCTTTGTGCGGGCATGTAAAGTAGCTACAGACAGTACAAAATGATTTTGCCCAATATCAGGATTTTTACGGGGATTTTTATGCGAGATGGAATCACAATTTCATTTTCCCAATCTACCGTGGATGTTTTAAAACACGTATGTGTCGAGTTTTTATTCTGTCAATCAATGTAAAAATGCGCGAAAGTAGTTGTTGAAAGTAGAAATTTTTGTGTCGGGTTTCAAAGTTTGTTAATTTAGGGGTATGTCGGGTAATGCCGAACACCATTCGATTAAAGCCAGTAAGTCCATGGTAAAACAAGGTTTGGTAAAGATAACCATATCAATAAAAGTGTAAGCAAAACTCTAACTATGCACATGTTTTTCTTAACTCTAACCTGTTAGAAAAGAAGTTATGATCAAAAAAAAAATGGCGTCGTTCGGGATTACCCGACACCTCACGGCTAATGCCGAACGTGGTTTTTCAATGGCAGCCACTTTGGGGACAAAATAGCAATTTTTGTTTCTTGCAACATAAAGTTATGATAATAAGGTATATTGAAAAGCTCGATGAGAGTTTCAAATTATGTAGATGAGATGGACACACCTATATGGGTTGCCATGGAAATGGGTCGTTCGGGATTACCCCAAACCAGGTGAAGTTTGTAATCTCGTTCCTTTCATAAACTTCGTCATGGACGTGCCTCTGTTGTACATGATTTTAATTGAGAGGGAACCCTAGTCCTATTAAACTATTAAACCCCTTTCTCTCTCTTCTTGTAGATATGATATGTCATCCAGATATATGTTCTGAATATTCATTTTCACTAAAAAGTGTTTTTTGTAATTCTCGCGAGAATGCACAAGTTTCCATTTTGGTCAGTTTACATTTGAATTCAGTCCAAAGACAGCTAACACCATAGGGTGGTAACACGGTCTCCCTCCTTTCGCAATATAGCGAAATCGCTGCGTTCGGGATTACCCCGCGTTCGGCATTACCCGACTCTCCCCTACATATACGTCATGCGGGAGATTTCCATGATTTAATTACGTTAAAAGGGAGTCCTGACGAATTAGGAGATCGCATACAAGTGAACTTCTACCCGTGTTTCTTGAAATTCCTCATCATAAAACAATCGAAAAATAGTAATAACTACGACACCCAAAAAAGCTGGATCACCAGATCTAAGGCTTGTTCAATTTATTCTGATATAAACGGCGGAATGTACAAATTGCACCCCTCCGGTCCTTTAATAAAAGTTAGCTCTAAGTCTCTGCTCACGCATCACCAAACATTGGCTTTTAAAAATCAAGAAGGGACTACATCATTTTACTCCGGGGCGGTCAAAAATATACGCTTTTAAAAGTTTTTCTTACTTTAAAATAATATTAAGTTAGGCCAAAACCCTTTCTCTGTGTAATTTATTGTGGCAAATATACAAAAACAAAACAAGACAAATTGACAATTAAAGAAAAGTAATCAAGGGATTTCCATTAGTTACCCCCCTTGAAAAATTTGGAACGGAATTAGAATTGGGATAACCTAATTCTGATAAAAATGTGCTCTGTAATCAATATGCGACGTGAAACGTTCAATCGGACATGCATAAAAAAGGGCGGGCCATCGGGGCCAAGAAGCGTCGACACGTGAACGCGCGGGTGAAGTTGAACTAGGTGCCAACATACTTGTATACAGACGGTACAAGGCCGAAATGAATATCGGATTTATACAACAATCCCAACACGCATATTCATTGGAAATGTAATGTTTTAGTGGAATATTAATATGCCGTAAAGCAAAAGATGCTCTGTGTAAAATAGTTTTTAGTGAACGTCAGAATGGTTTCACCGCCGTGCTCTTACCGAATGAATGTTAAACCAAATGACATTTGACTTGCTACAGGTGGATGCGATGACGGAATAATGGGATCTGTACAACGCACATGGGCTATTCCATGGCAACACTCGAGTGTGCACCGCGCATTGTCATGGATTTTTTTCTTTTTTTTGGTTGAGTTAGATATTGATGAGAAATGAAAATCCTGAAATTTTGAGCTTCATACTGCCTTTTCGTTTCCTGCAGGAGCACTCAGGAAATTAGGGGGGTCCCATACAAAAATGTGCTTGTGCGATGCGAAAGACCATTTTGAGAGGGCCATAAAACTTGTTAATGGAACCTCCCCAACTTTGAAAATCACTATCTGGGGGGTATTTTGTTGAGGTAGAACTTAAAATTCTTGGCATAAAAAATTAAAAAAAAAAAAAAAAAAAAATTTTTTATTTTTTTTCCTTACTTTAAAATTTTTCAGGTAAAAATTGCAATATCTTTCATCTGGGACCAAGTTTTGGGGGTCAGAATCCATAAGTAACAAATATTTTAATGTTCATGTTCTTGTTAACTAAGTCACACTACGCAGGATTTTCTTGCCACAGTACAAGAATAAGACATAAGGTAAGGAATAAGTGAGTTACAGCCGATTGAAAAATTCCTATTTTGCATTTGGCATATATTGCCAACTGAAAAATCAATTTGACATATGGACTCACCCCTCTACGTCGATGTGAAAAAATACATCATCAAGAACTATTCTTGAAAGAACCAGCTGGTGTCTTGATGTCTTCATTGTTTTCACACCAAAAAGACAACTTTTGCTGATTCCCATAGAATGATATGGTGATTATACCACGGTGCATGTACAATGACTCTGGGTCACGTTATACTGTGTGTGTAACTTTGAGTGTGTATTTTATTTGTTGTGTGAAAAAAATAATAAAAATGTAAAATTATATGTATATCATTTTCAAGTTAAGTTGTTTAATGATATACTTCAACATATCTGAAGTAGAGGGGTGGCGTCGACTTCAACTTGGTTTTCAGGTGGGGTCAAAATGTATAAAAAAAGGCAATTACCATTGTCAAGGGGCTGTACCTCACTTATTGTCCCCGCCGAACGAAGTTCTGGAGGGGACATAAATTTGGCTCCGTCCGTATGTCCGTCAGTATGTATGCGTCCGTATGATCCGTTGATAAAAATGTTAACCCGTGGAAAATTTGGGCATATCTTTTTTTCTGGATTAGCTAGAGTAGCCAAATGTTGGTATATTGTAGGAGGGGAACCCCCTCTACTAACCTTGATAATTCATTCCCCCAGGGTCCTCCCACTGGTATGTTAGGGGGGGGGTAGGGGAAAAAAGTCAACAGACAAAAAACGGTCCATACTGCCCACAGAAATGTCAACATTTGGAAACATGTGTACATTTTCTGGAGTCAGTAAGGGCACAAGGATGAAACTTGGTGAAGAAGCGGGTGGATGAGTTCTCAACCTGATTAGTTTGGTGTTGGTAAAACGGGTGTAAAAATAAGTATCTAATTTGAATTAATTTATGAAAATTTTCCCGCAAGGCTTGTGACAAGTGGCTGGAGTTCTTGTAAGGAGTTAACACAATGTAACTGGGTGGAAGGAAGCGGGCTGAACAGTTCTCGAACTGATTAGATTTTCGGCGTATTTTTCGGCAAATTAAATATGCAAATGAGCTAATCAATATGCAAAAATAAGCATAATGCTATATTTTTTGAAAAAAAGTAACTTATTGGAATTCTACAGAATAATCCTTCACTGCATGAAAAGCCTATCATGGGGCACATCTTTTTGCACGTGAAAGTATGTGATATATGCGGCTTAGGTTAGCAAAGAGCTAATTAAATATGCGGAATTGCTGTAAACTTTCTGAAACGGTTCATCAGATAGGCAAAATTCCTTCGCTATGTGAGACTACTATGCTTAGGGGAGGGGGTGGGGTGTTGCCAGGTGTTGGGGAGGGGGTGGGGTGTTGCCAGGTGTTGGGGAGGGGGTGGGGTGTTGCCAGGTGTTGGGGAGGGGGTGGGGTGTTGCCAGGTGTTGGGGAGGGGGTGGGGTGTTGCCAGGTGTTGGGGAGGGGGTGGGGTGTTGCCAGGTGTTGGGGAGGGGGTGGGGTGTTGCCAGGTGTTGGGGAGGGGGGTGGGAGTGTTTTCGGGGTGTTGGGTGTTGGGGAGAATGAATGAGGTTTGTACGGGTAGTTAGGAGAAAGGAGGTGTTGTTTTGCAGGTGTTGGGGAGGGGGTGGGGTGTTGCCAGGTGTTGGGGAGGGGGTTAGTCGGAGTGTTTTGGGTAGGTTGGTCAGGGTCCTATGGGGAGTGGCACAACTGCTGCGCCTGCTGGCATCATATCGCGGGACGGTCGATGTCACACAGGTTTGCATGGTCGTCGGGGTTGGAGCAGGGAATGCGGGTGCCCGGGTCAGGCATCCGTTTCATATAGCGGGGACAAAGAGAGGAAGGCGTCACACGTTACCTAACCGGGTATTCGAGCTGGTTTGGGCTGTTCGACAGGTTTAGAGACACGTGTTTCGGGGACGGGGTGGCGTGTTTGCGGGGGCGGTTGTCGGGCCGTGGAGGAACTCGTACGGGTCAGAGCTGGGTGAGTGCGTCCGTAAGGGCGGACACATATTTTACGCATCGGTTAAAACACTAGTCCCAACACCGCGCAACACCCCATCCCCTCCCAAACGAGAAACGAAGGTCACCTGTTACTTTTCTATGTGGTTCATATTGTATTGTTTAAGTTCTACTATGTAACTCTGACTGACCAAAAGATGGACAGTAAAAAATTTTCTTACTTTTGGAGTTATGATCCCCCCCAGGATTTGTGCCCCGGAATACCGATAATGAACAAAGGCGCATATTATGCCTCATTAAAATCTAAAAGTAAACACCCACTATGAACCTCCTGTGGCCAGATTGAAGTCTACAATAAAATATTACACATAGATAGTGATTTTCAAAGTTGTGGAGGGCTCCATGTATTAATCTGTGACCCTACTCAAATAGTCTTTACATCGGGGTGGCACTTTTGATGGTGACCCCCTAAATTTCCAATTGCTCTAGTGGGAAAACGAAATGGACTATGACGCTCAAAATTCAGGATTTTATATGTCATCAACTGGACACAACATTCAAAACGAAAAAAAATCCACGACGTGCTGCGGGGCACATCTCGAATGTTGACATGGAATGGGCCACAGCTTGCCAGCTTGCAGCGAATCGATGTCGAATATGCATGCATTTTCTAAATGTTTGCGTCTCAAAAGTAATGGAGGCAGACGTCAGTGTTTATTCAAACAACAAACATAAATAAATACAGTACCATAGACTTATAATGCTAAAATAGTGCTAGTCATTATGAGTGCGCAAAAATGATAAAATCGCAAACCGCGCTCACTAAAAAATCATGCAACAAAAATGATTCAGTTACCGTTGATATTTTATTTGGAATCATTTTAAAACAATGCCATTCGATTCGATCAATACTTAAGCAGGCGCAAAAAAAGATAAATTTATGAAAACAAAACAAAAGCCTACAATTCAAATTACAAACTCGCCTCCACACTGCCGTCACCGTCACTCAAAAGCCCCTCCCTCAAATGGGCGCAAAATAAAAATTACCACGAAAAACTAAACAAACGCAGCATCCCGATGGAAATCAAGTGCTTTCGTGGCCTAAGCCCTGCCCCGATTCGCTGTTATCCATACAAGTTGTCATACTTTGTTGCAATCTTTAGGCCTACCCATGTATTGGCCCATATCAATGTTGTGACAATTCCCAAATACAAATGGTAATCGGGTAATTATTATTTGAGACCGAATTCTGCTCGTGACCGCTGGCCCATTCTCTATTACGCCAATCATCATTAGGGTTAAACAGTGGTTTTAATCAAAAATCCATTTTCTGAACATTTTCTTTGATTGTTCCAACACGGTATAGTTCCAACTTACCTTGAGATTTGGAAGACACATGTGTTAAGTCCTGTAATTTGTATTTAGGCTGAAAGCTAGATGAGTGAATTTATAATTGCAGAGAAAACACCATGACGACTGTCAAAACCACCTCATGTTGATCTCTCAAGAGGGTTAATACAAATATTTACGGTAGAAAGCCAATTATATACGTGGGATAGGCTGGATACATCTGTACTGTATATAACATGTAGTGTTTATTTACCTAGCCATGTGCAGAGCACGATATAAGAAAGAAAAAAACATTCATAACCTTCTCCATACATCATAACATATGGAAATCCGCCAGCAGTATACACCGTGCACGTGAGTGGAAAGTTTTGGGCAGCCACCCGGCCGGCTTTTCTGAGGGGCGACGCAATTGGTAAACTATTTTTGATCACGGCTCGCATCATAAACTTTTCATATATACGTGCAAAATTACAATATATGCGCTGAGATGTAGCAGACCTGGTGCCAGCGACAGGAATGCACCGCCCCTCCGGCCCCTCTTCCGAAGTAAAATTGTGAGTCCTATGATGTTAACAGCTGATTGTTGCTTGAGACTTGGGCCTTTACCAAAGGAGGGACGTAATTTTTAAATTTTTTGCAAGCTCTTATAACGTTCTTCTTTCTGATAAGGAAGAAATAACTAACAAGGTGGAGGTAACACTCCTCACAAGCTGTTTTTTCATTACAAACTATTGCAGGACTTCTTCCGGTTCCAGTGTGAGATAGCATGCAAGAAGCACATTTTCGGGTATAGGGATTTTGTACATACTAGGGATTTTCCTCACCTCATAATTTTGCCATGACATTAAACCTCACAATATAAACACTTTATGTTAAAGCTATTCCTAGCTTCTTCAGTCTTACGATGGAGTAACATGCCAATTCATTAGTCACACAACACTTTTACTAGTACCTTTCTAGTATTTTAAACATTATCATAGATCTAAAAGCAATGGCGATATCCACTGACGACTTTATCTAGTTTTCAGTCCTTTATATTGTCGTTGAGGAATTCTTTCATAATATAATCTAACTGATGGATTCTTAGATTCTTACTTTCCGTATGATACCTAATTTGTCCCAAAACATCTCCAAACCTATAGGTACCTTTGGCTCCAAACCACCGTACTAGAGATTGTAAGGCATACAATGCTAATATGTCCCGGCAAACGGTAGTAAAGTTTGAAGCCAAGCATCTATTGTCCGTTATTACTGTTTTTACAATGTTAGCGAGGAGAAATAATAACGGGGGTAGAACTAGAAGTGAATGAAGCGACCCCCTAAATCCTGGTAAATAATGAATGGTAATCGACAGGATCCTGCATTACGTATTTAATCCTGACGAATTAATTCTGTAATACGAAAGTACGAAACCCTTACCCCCCCTCTGCATTAAAATAAAATTAACCACTGTGTGATTTGTTTCGGAAATATCCTGCGATTATATGCAAGTCAAAACGGCACAGGATACAGTATATATAGTTGTAATGACCATATTTTTCTGTTTCTCTTTAAGTTTTGCCTAATTCGTTTTCACACAGAAACATGTGAATTCATGCTCAGTTCTGAATTCAGCACGATGAGATGACACGTCCACTGCAAAATAAGTTCTCAATTCACAACAATATAGCCACGCCCCGGTCATGCCCAGGAGATTGGCCCCGTGCAATTATGAAGTGCAACCAAATCCAAGTTTTAAATTAGAGAGTTGGAGTTCGCTGGCCGTTTATGGTCTACAAAGTTTTTCACCAGTTCTTACTGGCTTCTTCCCGGTGGTAACACTCGTAAAATAGTAATATAAATAAATGTTTCTCCACCAAGCCCTTGACTTAGTGTAATTTTACATTAATTTTTAATATGGAATATCAGCATTGTAGTAATTGTCGAATATGATTGGCCAAAGAAATAACTTGTACCATTTAATATTCGGAACCCAGTTCATTACATGACGGCTAGTGTCGTTTCTTTAGGGAATTCCCTAAAGAATGCAGATGATCAATGCGACTCGGAAAGCTTACGAGTGTATTCTCCACTTTTATATCTAAAGTTTTTGCAAATTGCTTTCAATTTGCGATTATTATATAGCGGTGAAATATCACTTCAAGATATTTATCGTGGGCCAGTATGTGTAGGCCTATAATGAGTAATAAGATCTGTAAATAACCTACACTGTTACAGTTTGATGACTGATCTTTCTGTTAATGGCAACTTAATGGGGATTCCCATCGGTGCGACGTGAGTAAGTAAACGTCGAGACTCAAAAAGCGAGTTTTGCACAATGCACTTGAACCACGTGGTGGCAAGGCACAAAAATATCCGAATATATATATACACATTATTTAATTTTTAGGTGAGCTGATTTTTTTAATACGTCATTGATGTGGGGATCATTTCAATCAGCAGGTAGTCAAGACTGAACGTGATCATGGAATTGACACCGTGGACAAGTAAATTTTGATAAAATCGCGGGAGAATTGCCTGCTTAAAAATCTAGATTTAATATTGCTTTCGTGATTTTAAGCTTCACAAATATGAACTCGAACAGACAAGTTCATTCCTGTATCGCTATATTGCTGTCGGACCGGGAACACACGCAGACCTGGGCGGGACCTGGACGGGACTTCGAACAAATTACCCGGGGTTGGGTCGCCGGGAGTTCGTCGTGAACTTCGACATAAAATATTGTCCCGCAGTACAGGGAATTCGGGGGAGTTAGCGGGGAATTTGTCAGTTTTTTTAATCAAGTCATTTGCCGACTACCCCGCACGCCCCGGGTACCCGGGGGCCGGGAACTTCAATTGACAAAGAATTACCAACGCCAGTTCTGCACATAAAGGACAAGATTGTGTCTTCAAAATGAGGTCATGACGGGGTCAAATTTCATTTGCGATTGAATATTAGCTGTGATTTATGGAAATTATGGCAGATAAATGATTCTTTTGATTGGCAGAAGGTAGTACGGTCAGAAAACCAAGAACACTTGTCATTTTTGAATGAACTGGAGTATCATGATTTTCCACCAGGTTGGGCAGCACTTTAGAGCATTTCAGCCCAGAAGGTTTTGGTTAGACGAACGCGATACAATACATGAAACACGGGAAAAAATTCAGAGGAAAAATATAACTTTTGCAAAATAAAAGTCGGCCGGGGACCCGTTGTTGCGTTGAGCCCCAGGAGAGGGGGAACAGTTACTATGGGGGTCCAAATGTTTGAACTGCTCTAAATCTAAGATAATATAGCTCAAATTATTCCTTAGGTAGCAGGAGTAAAAAAGTCAATTGGTCACACGCGTGTGGTGCTACCTTTCCAAGATATTTGGGAAAATAGGCATAAAGGTCATGTTTATTCAGAAAGGTCACCCGTTGCAATACCCGATTTGTTTGTAAAAATATTTTTTTTTAAATGTGTAATGATACTAAATCCAATATGAATGCTTTTGCACTTTCGTTCGGCATCTCCTTGTTGTTATAGGAGGGAAGGGGTCAAAATTCCCTGTAGGACTTCAGGGGACGGGGACATTATACCTCCAAATGAAAGGGAAAACCAACCCTATGCAAAAAAGCATATTTTGAATCATATCATTAAATATGTTTTTTAATATTTTTCACAAAGAAATCTTGGTATTACAATGGTTGACCTTGTCTTGAAGTAAACAAATGACCTTTAGCCTATTTTCCCAAATATCTGGAACGTAAGCACCACACACGTGTGACCCATTGACTTTTTTACTCCTGTAACTAAGGAATAAGTTGAGCTATATTTCATTAATTAGAGCAGTTCAAATATATGCCCCCCATAGAACTTTACCCCTCTCCTGGGCTCACGCCACAACGGGTCTCCGGCAGACTTTCATATTTTCATAAAGTTATATTTTTCTCTGAACTCTTTCCCGTTTTCAGCTATTGGTATCTCATTCATCTAACCAAAACTTTCTGGGCTGACGGTCTACTTGGAACCATTACAAGGAATATGTAACATGCATTTTTAAAGTACATATTTCAGCGTCATTGCATTTTAATAGGGTTATAAATTGATAGTATGAAGGGTGAAACTGTAGTAAATCTTTAAAGCCATGACAACTCAACTCGATTTTTATTTTTTGAATTTTCTAGTGTGTACAGTAAGTTGCCATAGACATTTTCGAACGTACATGGACACGTCCATTTACATCTTAATGCACTGTCCTAAAAACCCTGTCTTTTAAACATTAACCCTAACCCCACAAAGACACTTCCCCAAGGGGACCAACTGAATCCTCACAATAACCATCAGCGAAGAATATCTATCACATAATAAATCACGAATCTCACAAAATCACACATTGTCATTCTTGACTAGGCAAATCATCCTGATCTCACAATACTCACACATATAATAATTACTTATATTTAAAATCACTGAATCTCACAAAATCACACCGGTGTCCATGTATCGTAAACCAACACTGAATCGCACAAATAGCTTAGTGGCCTAATGTTTAATTACTGATCCACAAAGTCTCATCAACAATATTTACCACTGGTGTGGTTTGGTGAATTTTGTGGGGTTAGGGTTAATTCTGAAAACATTCATTTATACCAGGCATAACACACGAAATACTTTGGAGTAATTTTTCATCAAAGTATTCGAAACTATTGATTTTAGTAAGGCGATTAAGTTTGGAACTGCTGTTCGGAACGACAGTGGAACACTCATTGCATGTTTAAAATATAACTTTTACAATGAGCAGTACATGATCAATCCTTTTATATTTCTACATTATTGGTTGATCCAGCCTTTGATGTAGGGACACTTAGACACTTTTTATCCTATACTTTGCAGTGACATCAAGAAAATGTTTTCAATTGTGCAGACGTAACATGGACACCACCCCCAATAACCACATATCCTCAGCTAAAACAAAAATCTAATTGCTCTCACTGTGTGAACTGTATTACAAGTAGAGACTGTAATGCTCAATTTTTGATGGTTTTTAAGGTAAATTAGTAAATTTTTTCGATGCTCTAAAATTGTACTAAAAGTGGACACCACCCTGTTATGGGAACACCTCAATTTTTGATGGTCATACTAGGGCTTGGGATAAACTATGGAAGGAATGAATAATCATTAAAAGTTGGTCAGTATTGTGTAAAAATGATAAAACAGGAAGATTAAAATAAACCATAAATGGTCCCTAATTTGCAATTAATGTACAAATTTTTTTGTCACAAATTTAACCTCTTTTTGGCTTACGAAGTGCAGTCTATAGAGTGCTGGGTGATAGATCAATATGTTCATCCAACTTTATTTCCCATTACGACCAGTTTGAAAACAAACAGTGATATGGAGAAGTCGAGGAAAAGGTCTACAGGGCCCAAAACACTCACCCCCCTTGGACTACATTAACACGCAAGAAACAGGGCTTAACTATCAAGAAACGCACAGAAAGTGTTACATTGTAAACAACTTGTCACACTTGTAACACATTTCTTGTTAGACTAGTCAATACTCTTGGTTCCTGTAGTTGTCTGTGTGACGCTTTGCATGTATTGTTAGTAGGGTCTCTACCAAGAAACACAGGAACCATTTTTGGACATCAAGGTCAGTAACTTTCAAGTGTAAGTGTTTGGCCTGGATTTTTTGTTTGGTATAGATCGCCAGGGTCACTCAACCCTGTCACACCAGTTCTTTCATATAATAGCACTCCCTTGTACTTTTATTTACACTAGCGCTACAGGTAGTGCAATAACAATGATTTTGTCACACTGGAGATGTACCACCTCTAAATTTTAGAAAGTTTTCTTGTATGACCAACTAAATAATGATTCTTTGCTCCTTTGAATGCCACTTCATTTTTTAGGACTATTGTTTTGTTTGCTACTATTTTACATTTGTGGTGTGCTTGCATGTGTTTGTGTGTGTGTGTGAATTGGAAATTAAGGCTAAATGGTAAAATGTGGTAATACAATTAAAAATGTGGTATGACAGCAAACAATTAAATTACAGGTGGGGAGGGGGTTCTCACTTGTGGAGAGTATGGTCTCACTTGGGAGAAAGTATGGTTATGTACCGCCTATAAGTCCCTCTTTTCAGGCTCTTTTTTTTTCAGTTTCAGTGACTCCCTTTTCGAACCTTTTCATTTCCAGAGACCCTACTTTTCATGCATGTCCAAAGCCATATCTACCAATTTTCTTCAAAACTCCTCAAAAAGTAAGCTAGAAATAGGTGAGATCCAGCTTATTTTCTGAAAATTTTCTGACACCTAGTTCTGAGACCCCATTTTTTTTGGGGCTCAACTCAAATTCCCCACCCCCCCCCCCCCCCCCGGGTCAGGTTTATTAATGGCAACGAGAGATTTCAACATATCAGGTGTCCATAAAAATCGAAAGTACTCTGATTTTTGCTCTGATATAAGCTTTCCATCAACACATATCCCCCATCTGAAAGGGTTAAAGCTGAGAAATGTTTCTTTGGTATAAATTTTGGAAATTTCTAATTTGTATAGGAGCAATATGAAATTCAGCCTATGTTTTACATTGAAATATTAGAAATCAAATCACCATTTTTTGCTTTTATGACTTTCTGTAACCAAATACAGGTAAGAAATTTATTGAGTGTCCCTAAATCCTATATGAAATTACCATTAGACACAATATTGGGTTCCTCAAAATCTCTTGTTGCACCTTTTAAGAAAGCGCAAAAATTGAACAAAAAAACACAGACCAAAATTGCAGTAGATTCGTACTGACAAAATTTTTATAAGTATCAGTTTTTGACAGCTTCAGTGAATAATACTTTTTCATGATCTGTGGTTGACAGGTGGAAGTTTTCCTCAAAAAATGGTTGATTTGGTAGTAATTGGTGGCTTGACAGGAAGGGGAATGCAGATACATGCAATTTAACTTTCATACATAGATCAGGTTTAATAACTCTTGACCACTCTGACCATTCTAACCGTGAGGATGTAGTTTTGCTTCTGCAACTTTGGAAATTGAAAATTGGGGGAAGATGTCAAATGGAAGAAAGTTCATTTTTTCTTCAAATTTGTAATAAAGTTGAAAACAGCAGTTTAATGTGTACGTCAGTAATTTCTGTTATTAATCTCTCCTGTCCTGGCCATACCCAAGCCCTTCCTATTCCTCAATGTCATCTAATTTTCTGGTTAAATCTCTCCCTTATATACCACCTTACGCAATAAAATTGTCTAAATTATTTTTTTTTAACCTATATGAATTAGTCCTTGGAGCGTTTTGCTGCCCCTGGTTGATGGCGTACTGGAAATCAAATGGTTGACAGACAAAGTCAGTATTCCATGGTGTGGTGGAAGTTGTTGGTTTGATGGTGGGGGGTAAGTCAGTAATTGATGGATACAGAATCCAATGGTTTGGGTGATGGGTTGGGTGATGAGGTAGTGGCATCAGCGGGGATTCAAGTTTGTTGCCAGTAGTAGGCCCACATCAACATTTAATTTGGAGCGTTTTTAAAACCATAATTTTGTTGTTTTTTCTTTTATTTATGAGAGATTTTGCTTTTTAGACAAAAACATAAATGATAAGATTTCCAAGTGATCCCAAAATCAATATTTTTGTTTTAATAAACTAATAATTGGACAATCTAGTATGATTTGCAACTGTCTTGACTTGCCATTGTAGCCAATTGAGCAATTTCTTGGGAAACCCTTTTCAATTTATTTTTTAAAATTAAAACGAAACGTGGCATTTACATTTAGGTTTTACTACTGGAAACAACTTGACTGTTTTTTTGTTTGGCCTTAACAATGACCAAATTTCACTGGCTATAGCCTATATCCCTAACATCCTTTTCGGAAAACGACTACATACCTGACGATTCAACCGCAAAAAAGGTTGTAGCATTAATTTGTTAGATCTATGGGCATTTTCCCTAAAAAGCAAGACGGTCCGCTCCATGATTTTCGACAAGTGGAAAAAATGCAGTTAAGGGTAAACGAAAAAAATTAGGAAAAAACAATAATGGTAATTATCACTAGCAATGCCATTTGTTGCTTGTAGGGCCTACCTATAAGTGGTTTTACTTCAGTGGGGGACAACTCAACACCACCAATCTGGAGTAAGCCACATCATCCTTGATGCTCTCCGTTTTTGAGTTCCCTTCCTACATGTATCTTAATTAGAAAAATCTGAAAAAATACAGCTTAATGGCAGTATGTTTGGTATCATGTTAAATACCTTATAAATACGTATCAATGCTAAACAGAAACTTCAAAATACTTTGCATCTAAAATAAAATTTGAATTAATTCCTAGGCTCTAGCAAAATATGGTTTGAACCCACCTGGTGGAATGACCCACATTCACTGGGGTATAATTGCCCCATTATTGCTAATATTTTTTGTATATTTTGGAATTTGGATGTTTTCAAAACCTAAGGCTATAAGACGCTGGTGATGCATTCATACATTACGCTATCCTTAATCATCCCAAATATAAAGACCATGATGCTTTGATTAGAGTATGATTTTTGGGAACCGGTACTCTCTTACGACGAATTGAAAACTAAGCGATACTATTATTTTAAGTGGAAGAACAAGGGCGGAGGCTGTAGGTTCTTCCTGCAAAAATAAGGTGTCGCCGGTTTCAATTCGTCGTAAATAGAGTACCGATTCCCAAAAATCATACCTTTATTCTCATTCTTCAAAAGCTTTTATAATTTAAGATCAATCTTTTAACCCAATTTTGCGAGACTTTAATGGGTTAAATCAACAAGAAAGGATGCCAACCACCCATTGTAAAAAAACGAACAACCCGATGAACGCATCGAACATTCGCAACGAGACACAACGTGGGCAGGCGCGGCAAAAGTACCAAACGCGGTATGCCCAATCGCTTCAACCTCCAATAACGTGAATACGCGGTGCGTATCACCTGGGTTTCAATTATCGATTGAACCCGGGCATAAGCCACTGAAATTGCTTAAATTTTCACAGCTGTTTAGATTTTCTTTTTGTGCACAAATTCTAAATCATCATCTTAATGAATCTTATTTCATAGAGATTTGAGTTTTCATGTGTGATCTAATACATTAGGCATCCAAATATGGGAAAACTGGAAAATGTCCTCGTGTCTCTTTGGTGTGACTACACAATATGAAAACTGCACCAAGAAGTGACCACCGCCGCACTTGTAACCCCATGAAACTATTGATTCATATGTTAGTTTAGTCTGTCAGATTGGTAACGGTCCTGACTTTTGATACTCCCTGACTTGTGATACTCTCCCTGATTTCAGTGTTGTTCTTAAAAATTTCTGTTTGTTTTGTATCATTCCAGAATGTTTCTGGAACCGTCCTTGAAAAGACGTCCGATGGGTTGAATGAGGGGATTCAGCAAATGGATGACTATTGCAAGTAAGTCGAGAAACACTTAGAAAAGAAAATATGGTACCTTATAAGGTTGTAAGTTGGGTCAAATTTACTATATTTTTATCTTGAAAATTCTGATGGTACATGTTGGGGTGACCTTTTGAAAAGTCAGGTGGGGGGGGGGGGGCAACTTGAATATTCCCCAGAAAAGCCCAACATTGCCTGAAAGGACTAATTTTATGTTTTTTAAACCCTCATTCTTATGTATTAAGCATTAGACGGTGCTTTCTGTTGTATGCCTTAAGATAATGGGGGACGATTTCCTTTCGAAATTTTTTTTGAGTAAAAATCGGAAGAAAGATAGCGCTATTCATGCTAAATCACACCTGATACCTGTTTCCTGTGACCAGGACTTTTTGGGTTCATTTTCTATGATTGGGATGTTTTGCACTAACCGGAAACTCCCCCCCCCCTTTCATGGGCCTAGAACCATAGGGGCTTAGGGGCTGGCTCTGCACCTGCATGTAAAAGCAGGTGGCGATGGCCATGGCCCCTCCACCTTTGAAAGGAAGGTGTTGCCTTCCCCACTTTCAAAATTAATTGAAATGTGTGGGCTTATTCATAACTGCTATTTTGTCACAGGTTTTGTGATTATTTAGTGGAAGTAAGTGGAATCCAGTCACCCGGAGTAGACCGATATCTGCGGGTCCCGGTTTCTTTTTCACGCCCTGAACAGAGGCCCTGGCTTGAATAACTCTTTGCCATATTTGTGAAGTGATGTAAGAGAATGCTGTATGTCATCCAAACACTTCTTGGACTTAAACAAGGCAAGCAAGAGAGAAGGTGTATGTCCCTGAAGGATGTACATTAGTATGTCCTAGGTTGTCTCTGAACCTTGTTTGTAAAGTACTGCAAAATGGCAAAAAATAATATCTTAAGTGTCTCCTAAATCAATTTTGTGGAACATGTAGAAGAAGGGGGTTAAATTTGGATCCGGGGTAAAAATTATAATTGTTCACATTGATGGTTTATGATATAGTTGTCCTTATCAAGGTTCTAAAGTTTTAATACAATAAGCACATATTAGTTTCAAAGGTTCGTTCCTTATCAATTTACATAAATGGTCCATTTTGTTCAAACTGTTGTAAATTATAAAGTGAAGTTGTGTAAACGGTTCTGTGTTTCAATGCTAAAAAGATGTTATACGAGTTATGGCAAGTAACCACTAGACTCTACAGTCCTAATGTAGTCACCATTTTCCACTCATAGTAGAGGGTTAATGTGAAACATGTCCTATGGGTCATTCCATGCCAATTTCAACAAATCGAGTACACACCATCACCTCATGGATTTCTTTTGTTTTTGGTTGTCATTGAAAGATATTCATATACACTGAAATTCCTGACAATTTGAGCTCTGCACCTCTTTCGTTTTCACGCTACAGCACTTTATAAATTAAGGGGGGTCACCTCAACACATGTACCGGTGTGAAATTCAATATTCAGAGGGCCATAAGTAAAGAACTACACCCCTAAGATCCTTCAAACTTGGCATTCTGAAAACCTTTACGCTGCAATTGCAAATTGTGACAGAAAAAAATGCACCTTGGCCATTTAAAATAACAGGGGGTTAAAAATGGCTCCAAACACTCGCACCATATTTGGGGGGCCCATAAGTCAAAAGTCAAAGTGATATAACTTCCAATTTGGGCTGGAGATAGCTTAAATACTACCCTTGTGTATAACCTTATCTTAATATCAGCTTTCGTTGGAAGAGATAAGAGCTGGTCGCAAAAAGTAAAAATCCAATTGGACCTTGACTTGTCCCCAACCAAAAACCAATGTATGACATTCTGCACCAATCTTGCTTGAAATATGTTTGAGGGTGGTCCTGCTTAATTTTGGCACCGTTTCAATTGTGGTGTCTTAATCCACAGGTTTACCCCGGACATTTGTTCATAGCCGCCGATATTGGATTTTTACTGAAATACCAATAGTTTATTGCTTTTTAAAACCAAAGGGCAATTCTGTCTTCAATTTTTTAAGTCAGGAATTATTGTTATCCATTACTTTCAAATAGACAAATAATTGATGGCTTCAACTTAGTTATCATTTTCTTTTTCTGACCATATTTGTTACTGCCATCAGACAGCCCATATCATAGCCGCCATATTGTATTTTTCCAGTCAGAATTTCATAATTCCTTCCTTAGTTTTTGCTGCTTTTTCCACCAAGGGGCATTTTTTTCTTCAATTTCCAAATTTTAAAGTAATTATTACACCATTATCTTTCAATTAAGAATATTAATTGCATGGCTTCGCTTAATTATCGTTTTCTCTGTCAATACTGAACTAAGGGCTGACCGTCTATGTAACACCAACGGCTGTGAAGTGTCTCTATAAGTACTGGTCCTCAAAAAGCCCTACTTCATGAATTCCAGTTTTGAAAGAATTCCATTGAAACACACAGGAAACCTAACTTTGGCAAACTGTGTATTACTTGCACAGTTCACTTTTTTAACTATTTAATTCAATTAGAATAATTAAGTATTATAAATTCCTAACAAACAAGACACCAATCTGAAATTTGGTCCATACTTTGATCAGGTGCTAATAAGGTGATGATATTGATTTCAATTTCATTGTTAGGTTTTCTACAAGGTCAAACTTGGATGCAAAGTCTTAAAACTGCACTTGAAACCCATGTTTGCCACAATTTCTGAATTCTGTGTACATTTCAATGGGAACTTTGTCTGATTGTAAATTAGTTGAAAGTTTCTATTCTTTGAAGCCTTTTACCGACATATGGCATTCGACACCATGTTTAAAACTTTGCACACAACTTCAGCAGGTGAAAATGTTCTGATATTGATTTTTTAGGGGGGTCAAGTTCCAGTTAATTTGGACTTTTTTGCTTTTGCGACAGCTATTTCTTCCAATGAAGCTGATATAAGTATAAGATTGTACACAAGGGCCGTATTCAAGATACGCTTTCACCAGCCCAAATTTGTAAGTTATATCACTTTACTTTTTTGCCTTATATGGGCCCCCAAAGTATGGTCCCGAGTGGTTTTTTAGGGTCATTGTGGACCCCCTGTTATTTTAAAATTGGGGGCAAGGTGCATTTTTTCTGTTCACATATTTGCAATCTGCCGCATAAGGTTATCCAGAATGCCAAGTTGAAATGATCTGAGGATTGTAGTTCTTTACTTATTGCCCTCTGAATATTGAATTTCACACCGGTACATTTTTTTGAGGTGACCCCCCCTCAATTTAAAATTGCTGTACGTAAACTAAAAGGTACTAGCGTCAAATTTTTCAGGATTTTAGTTGCTCATAATATCTGTCAATACACCAAAAAGAAGAACTCTATGAGGTGATGGTGTACTCGATTTGTTGAATTGGCATGGAATGCCCCTATGGTAACCTTGAAAATTCTAATAAAAGGAACCTTGAAAAAATTCTAATAAAATGACCTTTTGATATTCTGATAAGGCCTATATATGAATAATTATGAAACATTTTTCCGGCCTTCTAGTTGCTCATGTCAGATATTCAAGGTCAAAGGTCATGACTTTACTACGGCATGTGATGGGTCAGAACTGCTCAGCGCAATTGGCCTAGACGCACAAAGTGGTTCTATACCCATGTTTTTTTGGGTCAATAAACACAAACAATTTTTTGGAGGCTTACAAATGCAGCATCATTGCTTTTCAGCATAGAAGTCACTTTGATCAGGATTTTTACAAGTTTTCTCAACTTAAATTAGCCAATTCGTCTCTGTACAAAACATTAAACAAAAACTTGACCATAATTTATATAATAATGAAAACAGCTACAATATTAGTGTCAAATCAGTGATAATTTTCTCGGAAACAGATCCCCAAACTGACGAGTCGTTGTGGTGTTGGATATGGGGTATGAGTGATAGACCCTTTATGCGCAAAAATTTCATTTGGGCAACCATTAAACCCCCATTACCTGCTGTTAAAATGAGCCCAACTCCCGAAAAGAGTCGGACATGCACGCAACAAATATCACGGACCACATCAAGCGGCGGGCTGTGATTCCTGCCTTACTTCTGTCAAATTGTTTCTCGACAAAAAAAACAAAACCAAACAACACCACACAACAGCAAACCTTCCAACGACCTTCTGGTAGGTTGAAATAACCAATTGCTTGAGCGCCATATGGTCTTGGAAGGTAGGTAGCATACTCAAGTGTATTGCCCTCTCACTCTTGAGAGGGAAAATACACTGTAAAGTACCTGGTCGCAGAAGGTAGCCACGCCAACGCAACCCCTGTCAACACCCACCCATAGGGATTAGTGGCCTAATATCATGGTTCAAGATGCTACTAGGTCGATCAGCCAACAGGGATGAAAGGCGACACCCCCTATCCTCTGGACTAACACATGCATCAAAGACTTGTTGGAAGGTGAGAAGTGAACTCCAACAACATTGTCCAAAATGTCGGGATGAGGCATCTTTATAGAACACCCAGGAGGAAGCGTTTGAGCTCGAACATCATAGGCCCTAACCAGACAAGCCAGGTCAACCAATCATGGGTTTTGTTGGCATTCAGATGACGGGAAATCCAAGGCACAATGTGTCCCCTGCTGCAGGCTTCTCTGAGCGGTCTGCAATCTGAGGAAACGTGGCCAGAAACACCGGTTGCGGTGTTAAAACAAAAAAAGGTGGGTTCTGATTTTGCGCCAAAAAGCATGCTTGTGGAAGAATAGAGGACCGCCTTGTGCGCTCAGCGACGGGAGAGGTGGGCCTCGTCCGTAGACAAGAAACGTATATACGAACCCTCTATGGCCACAAGCCACAGCCACTAGGAAGTTCCAGAAGACTAAGCTTAGTGGGTTCAAACTATTCCAACGCCAAGAATTGCAAGACCATGCAACGGCAAATCCCACTCCGGGACAAGGCTACGAATCGGGGACGATCCGTAAAAATACCCTTCACCAGATTGGACAAGAGGGTGACTGAAAGTGGAAACCGTCATGCCATCATCGAACCCTTTACGGGTCTGGGCTGTGGCTGTTCGGTAAAAACAAACCTCGGACAGTCAGGACTAGTTTAAACCACTCCTGAAAGATTTCTTAAGGAAATTGCCAACCTGGTCTCTGTCGCAGAAATGGCATGGATCGAACTCTCTAGCGGCACACCATGCATGGCAACGGCGGAGTCGAGAATCCGATGATGCTCTAGTGGATTTGCCTGAACATTGAGCATGGGCAGCATGTTCAGAAGTCCCACTCAGGGTACAGTCTGCAGAAATGCACGAGAGAGGTTCGGAGCATAGATGGTGTCACTCGGACAGGCAGGACACTAAGTTAAAACCCATCCTCCTAAACTGCTTCTTGATAAAGTGCCAACCTGGTCTCCGGTCGCGAAATTTGCTGGTCGAGCTGTCTATCGCGCACCTCATTCAATGGCAACGTTGGAGTTGAAAACTATAGTAGATAGGCGATTATCGCCTGAATATTGATGCACCTGTTCGAGAGTCCCACCTCAGTTTACAGTGGTGCAGAAATGTACAGCAGTTCGGAGCATGATGGTGCACTCCGGACAAAAACGCGTCGGCTGGAGGACCTCATACCAGGTCCCCTCCCTTTTGGAGATGGATCGGTTCCCTTATAAGCAGAGCTAGCAACCTGGGAAACCACAAGCTGCGTGGCCACATGGGCTACCAGCAGGAACAGGCAGCCTAAGAGACAGAGCTACTCGAGGACTTTTGGGGTCATGGTAACCAGGAGAAGCTATGATCAAGCAAAGGCTATCAATCCTGACCGGTCCGCCGCCATGGGCGTCCCTTCGACTGCCCGGGATCCGGGTTCCAAGTGTAATATTGCCACAATCTGACGATTTCATGACTGAGGCGAACAATCCATGTTTGGACGTCCACCCTCTAGACATTGTGCGGCAAACTGCAAGAGGCGCTGCCAATCCACCGACGGCCCTCTGACTTTTTGCTGTTCTGAGGATTAGGGACCCTCCTGGAAACTGTCCGCAAACCAGTTGCCACTCCCGAAACACGGGAGGCGACCAGCACAATGTCCCAATCTCGGCACCACCTGTATAGCAAGCCTAAGAATCTCCCTGCATATGCTGGGACTCATGACACCCCCCTTCCTTTTCATATTCAGACCACCGTCATATTTTCGGCGCAGTCCACAATTAACCTTCCCCCTGACCACGTGGAGTCAGTGCGCAAGCCAGAAGTCCGGGAGCTGGTCCGCGGCCTGCCCCCAAGCGATAGAGATAGCCCCACTCCACACCAACTTAAACGCACCGTCGTCAAGGTGTTTAACACACCCATTGTCATGGGTGTTTGATAGGTCCCAGGTAGGCTGAAGGGACTCCTTGCCTCATCTGAGTGGCAAAGTCCAAAATTGAAGGTCTGGGTAACCTTCGTTTCCTGGGGTGGGAGTTTGGGTGTTTACCACTGCCCACCAGGTTTTTCATCCGCCAGCTAAAACACATAATCTGAAACTAATGGTGCATCTACTCTTTGGACCATCATTTTACTCTCATTTTAAAAGCGCAAGAAT
>JAMKCH010005072.1:0-43503 GCA_023653785.1 Ophioderma brevispina
TTCTTGCCATAAAGTTATAGATGGTTTACAGTTACAAGTCTGTTTCTATTAGTAGGGGGAAATCATGCAAAGAGATTAAAATATTATTGAGTTATGACTAATTTAAGAAAGTGCAAACTGAAATATTGCAGCTGCATTAATGTATTAGACTATATGGCTCTTGCAATTGGTAATTGAAGTATTGTAGGAGATTTTTAGCTGAGAAGTTGAAGATGGAGTCCAGTCTAAATTTTCTTTAATTATAGTGCAGTGCTTCTTTAAATATGATCTTTGGAGTGATAGCCAATCAGTTTTAACCAGAATCTAGCTTGAAAATACAAATTTTGCCAGAAATATGGAAAGAGGAGTGAAATTTGACATCCCAAATTAGTCAAAAAATAAATTTCTTCAAATAGTTGAAGATGGAGCGCTAAAATATGGTATTAAGGCAAACTTTTATTGAGGATCTTTGGAGTGTGAAAGGAGTGTTATAGGGCATCCTAGAGGGTGTTTTGAACCAATCCCATAATGCATTGCAATGTCCTATATTGTACTGTACAAAACATATGTCAGTACTTTGGGATAAAACATGTTCAAAATGGTTTAAAAGTTAAGAACCACAAGACGTTTCATGATCATGGTAAAACTTTAAGTACTTAAAAGTACTTATGCTTTGTGGGACAAAATGAGTGTAAAAGTCAGGATTTTTATGTGTTAAAGGAGAACCCTTACAACGAATAATATTATACATTATATTCTATAAAATAATTATTGAACACATATCGAGTGGTTTCATAAAAAAAAAAAATTATTTTAACCATAACAATGAATTCAAATCATCTAGTCTGACCATGTGCTATTTAAAAATCGCGCTAGTGTATAACGTGTTATGCGATACGGCCGGCACGTTTGTGTCATGCATGCCATAGAACATACTCAAATGAGAGAGTCATGTGTGAAGGTGTATGACGCTACTGTGCCGTCGCATAGCACGTATACATATCCCATACACACTAGCGTGAATTTCAAATAGCACATGGTCAGACAAAATGTTTTTAATTCATTTTTATGGTTAGTATAATTCAGTTTTTCCATGAAACCCAACTCGATGTGTTGAATAATTCTTTTTATAGTGTATTCATTAAATTATTCTTAGTAAGGTGTCCTTACGATAGGATTTTGCGAGGGTCTAGACCTTAGTGAGGTGGGGAATTTCCCAAAACTGGTGCTTGCATGCATTATGGGATGTACTCAATATACCCTCTGAGGGCATCCTAACTGCCAAGGGATGTTCCTTGTACTCATCTATCTTCCGGCAACAAAGTTCTGTGTGACACAAGAATACTGTAAAAGTGGAAATATTCACGCTGCATTAATTTTCGAGCTTTTCATGCACTTCTGAGCAAACGCAAAAATAAGACGCACCAAATTTATATTTTGATGTGTAAGTCTAGGAGGATAGATGAAACAAAGCGATTTAAAAACAGGTGAACATGCTAACAAATTGCAAGATCGCGAAAAATTTCAACACGCAAAAAATTACCACGTTAACAGTACTCTTTTTTCACAGTAAGGTTCGACATTCTTGATGTTTGGCTGATCAGTAGCAGTCCTGGTATGGGAATGTAATTGAAAATTAAATCGGTAACAGGAAGTTCAGTCTCGGTCATACTTAGAGGACAAGCTAAGAGCAGGACACATAGTACACAGTCCCTTTGTCATAGATAGGATATGTAGTCAGGGACACTTTGGAAAGTGAAACTATTAAGCAGTGAGTTTGGTTGATTGTTGTTTCAACAGGAAAAACAGAGGTTAGGAAGTATAGCCAAATGAACCATTTGTGTTGTGACATACATAGGAATATTCAGGGATAGAGGTGATAATTTAACCCCTGAGGGCTACCACTTTCTTACAGGTTCTCTGCTTGGTCATGCAGGATATAAATGTATAACCTCAGTGACAAAATCAGAATGGACCTTCTACACATCTGTACAAACCTTTTCTTACCATGTCCCCGATTGCTAAATACCTCATATAACAATTACGTAACCATAATAAAATCGGCTGGTAGGAACCTCACAGGGTGTTAAAATGATCTCAAATACTTGGTATTGGAATAGCCAAATTCAAAAAGAATATTAAGTATGAGCAAATTTGAAATCACATTCGCTGGTATTCTCAAAGGGAGCTAAACTTTAGACCAAGTCTACACCAGGGTTAGTCCTACATGAGTGGACCTTTTTTCGTTTAACATACTGAGAAGTTAGAATACTGGTGGGGAAATACCTGGATGAACCATTTCGGCCCATCCTGCAGAGAATTTATACCATATGCAAATTCAGAGTTGAAAAGGAAAAAAAAGTCCAACTTGTGAAGGACTGAACCTGTTTAAACCGGGTTTAAAGTTTGACTCCTTTTGAGAATCCAGCAACTTCTAAGGAGACTATCCTTAAATGGCCATTTTATAATAACTAAAGTGTTTTTATTGTATTGTAAATTATATATGACCAGTTAACAGAAAGTTGTAAACATGTTAGGGCCTGGTAGCTTGAAATAAGTCAGCCTGACTGTTACAACACTGGGGCAATTGATCTGTTAGAGTTTTTAAATACTATGGGCCATACAATTCGCAGGAATGGATTCGCAGGCAAACAAAAGACGTGGACATGGGATGTAAACTGGTATATAATGGAGTTTTGTTGGCCTCCAGATCATCCAAGCACGAAAGAAAACAATAATGCACCTGATTCACTAAAGCCATGTCAGATCTTTAAAGCAGTGAATTCTTGTATTTTCTCTATGCTTGGGTTGTTCTGGAGGACAGTGGGGTCAAGTTAACCTATGACCTCCTGTGAATGGGCCCTATTCGCCGATGTAGTGCACGGTAGTATCCATTGGTTACTGTTCAAGCCTTGGGCTCATGCACCTGTTCGAAATTACGATTTGCCATAAGGATTTGTTGGATCAATGTGATCAGGGATCGAACCAAAGTTAGCGTGGGCCAGCAAGTGTGACCCTGGCAACGGTCTTATTCTAACGTGCTCTACATCAGCGAATAGGTTAAATTTAATCAAAGGTTACATTGGTTGAATGACTTTTGTTTGCATTCCAGACCATCCAAGCATGCAAAGAATACAATACATCACCTGGTGCACACGAAAATTCGATTTCTGCAAAAGATTTTGTGTATTTCCGTAGCTTGGGTTGTTCCAGAGGGGGACAAGTTGGCCACTTTATATGACCTCCCGTAAAAGAGCTTAATTTTGCTACAAGATCTTCAGACCATTTAAAATACTATGTCTGCACGTAAAATTTGAGAGCCTTTGCCCCAAAATTAACATGCGTTTTATAATCCGAATCCATAGATAATGGGGACTTTTTCACCCTTCATTTGAAGGAATTTGAAATATTTTATTATTTAAATGATTTCTGTATTTAGTGTAAACAAAAGTCGTAATTGATTTCAAGTTTAACAAGGGAGACGAGGTTTTGATCCAAGATGTAATTTTTCAGAAGGCAAATCAGACCAGTGGTCGTGGAAACTACTGCAACTTGAAATTAATTTAGCTAATCCTTAGTCCGCCAGTGAAAAAAAGTGAATTCAATGACGACTTTTGCAGAAAACATGTTATTAATAAAAGTATAGATTTTCTACAGATGTTAGCTTAGTAAATAAGCAAATGTCAATATGTGTATATGTGCCCCACCCATGAAATTGCTAAGCTTGATCTACCTCCCTTGCAGGCACCATATACAGGTATGTATGACATGACAGCATTGGTGTCGCAAAACAGTCATAAACAGCTGTTCATGCTCAATCATTGTATTAACAAAGGTCTTACATTTTTGCAGTGACTAGAAGTAATTCAGTCATGGTCATAACTTCGTAATAGTCGTTACACTCGGTGTTAACCATCAGATCGGAGGTTTTATCATATTAGGTCGTCCGATATTCTCCTTAAAGACCTTTCTTGTAGCGTGATTGTGTGTGTGTCAAACTTTTGGTAGACACGTTGGTTTAAAATATCGTAGCATTTTAGTGCAGGGATGGATACAAGTTCATACTTGGTATCAGTGGCGGCGACAGGGGGGGCATGGGGGGATTTGCCCCCCCAAATTTTCTTTCTTGCCCCCCCAGTTTGCCCCCCCCATGGTCGAAAGAAAAAAATGAAGGATTGTGGCAATTCATGATTTGGGGCTCAAAAATCAGCGATTTTTGGGCCAAAATGGTGAAAAATTTCCAAATTTTCATATTTTGCCACCCAGAATTTCACTTTTCCCCCAAAGAATTTCACTTTGCCCCCCAGAAAGAGGTCTGGCGCGCCACTGCTTGTAGCTTATATATGAGGCTAAGGGGTCTATGGGGGTTAAAGATTAGGTCAAAAGGGTCATTAAGGGGTCACATAGGGTCATATCTTGTGCATGTGGTGTAAACTTTTTTGCTGAAAATGTGTTCAACATTTACTATCTATTTACTGGGTCAGTATTTGTTCAGCATCTGTCTAAAAATTCAGCGAGGGAAAGCAGGGATGCCACACAGATAGTGGCAGGCTCGACAAAATTGGGAATCATGGGGGGACAAAAATGTCAAAGGGGGGGCAGCCAAACAGGACAAATTTTGGTCAGATGGGCCCCGCCCAGTCTCCCACTTAAAACCTGAAACTTAACCCATTGCACTTTAGTGGATTCGGTATAGGCTGTGACATGTAAATCAGTGGCTTTTGAGATGGCTTCCCAAATTTTATGATTGCAGGTCCGATTGGAAAACCATCTCAAAATCCACTGATTTGAAACTGCAGTCATAAAAAAATAGTTGCCACACTTGATACAATATATTGAAACAATCCCTATGCTCACAACTGTGATCCGAATTGGGCAAGTCTTTGTTCATTAGAAAGCAGATGTCTTGCTCTTACCCTTATCCTTCCCCTCCCCCATCAATCAATGTTGGGGGACATTGCGAGGCTGCTGACAACATGACTCAGGTCAACATTGCCTAGGGGGAGAGGGGCACTTTACATCCAAATCGGACAAAGTGTAGCAACATTTTTACCATGATTGTAGGCTTTTTGGAATCAAGCCTATAACCTGGGGTAAGGTTTCACCAAAAAGTCAACTTATTTAGCGAAAGGTCCACTTTGATAAAGAATTGGGAAATTTGCTGATTACAAATATTTTCATGAAAAGGCATAATTTTGAAAACAAATGAAAAAGGTATCTAAGCAACTGCATGAAACAACAGGTTAACAGATAAAAAGGTACAAAGTGTATTAGGCCATACACTAGCCTATACTCCATAAACCTAGAAGTACAAAGTAATCAATAAACTCCCACACAAATCTCACAAGGAATGCCTGGTATGTCAACTTACACGACCAGTATTTTGTGTATCAGTGTAAGTGATTTGTTTTGTTCGTACATCATGTGCTGTGTCCTAAATCGCATGCGATTTCATGGATCTAGACTGCGCCTAAGAGTGTATAAGCGCGTTTGGTAGTAAGGTGCGATAATGCTGCGCAGCGCATTGATTAATTTACTTTGTACTTCTAGGTTTACAGAGTATAAGGTTGCTAATCATAAATAACTTTTAACGTAACGCACGCGTGCATATTTACTACCGTAGCATAGGAAACACCCTTTTACACACTCAGAGTGTAGGCCATGTAACAAGGTGTTGACAGGTTGTTAATAGGTAGTGAGTTTAAAACACTCATTGGCAATTCAAATAGTCATCCTGATGAAAAGGCAAATACAGCGGTCTAGTTAGAAAGGTCATAATAGCTTCAATATAACCTGTGAACATTTCTTTGGGGTAACTTTGGCATTCTGATCACAGCTGTTTTAAAGTCTAATTTATTATCGCAAAATCGAAATAAAATAAAAAATGTCAATGGTGACAGACTTTTGACAACTAACAGGGGCGGATCCAGGATTTGAAAAATGTCAAAATTACCGGGGGACTGAAGGCTGAAACGTGTCCAAAATGGGCTGGTTTTGGAAGATTTTGCAGAATTACCGGTAGGCGCGCGCCCCCTCGCTAGATCCGCGCCTGACTAAGTTGGATTATTTATACCACTGACTTCATCCCATGTAAATTTTACGAAAATTCATTGCGAGCAAATATATTTTTTTCTAAAAATCTACTTTGATCTCTCTATGGAGAATAGACACATAGACAGTGCTAAACACACAAACCATGACCTTTATAAGCCTATATGTCAAGATTCCCACAATGGATTTTTCTAATTTTTGGAGAGATAGCTCTTGCATTATATCCGTTGTCAAAATTGTGTCGCTGCTGCTTAAAATTGCTCTAAAAATAAGAGACGATTTGCATGGGGTCAAACAGCTGTGTGATCTGGTCATAGTTAAAAAAATATCAGCCATGACCACCAGTGGCATACCGACCATACCCTCGCAATATTTGCTTCTGGACGGGCTCTAGAACACAGTGTTCCAAAATTCTTACTAAATAAGTAAAATATTTCTTCAATTCATAAATGTTATTCAAAAATGAATATTTTTGTTACTAAGGCCAGGAATTTTTTTTGGATGTTTTTCTACCCAAGTGTTTTTGGACAGGATATTGCTATAATAAGAAAATACGGGTAATATATATAAATATTTCCAATACAAAGTTATAAAATTGTAGAAAACTTGGTATTAAAAACCTGAACACCATTTAAGGTATCTAATTTAGAATGTGCTGTTAGTTTCCTTAAAGGCTGACTCAGAGATTTCAAAATATTTTTTGTGTGTGTATTAATTACAAAAAGTTGACTAGAACTAAAGATAGTCACCAAAAATGTTCAATTCCAAAGTTTGAGATGAATCAGATTTTTCATTTTGATGCAGTAAACATTTCTGTATAGTATAACAGTATAGGATACTGTGTATAACAAAAGTTCCGGATCCGGAATTTTAAAACAAAGTTGTGATTTTCTATATGAAGGACATCATTTGGAGCTTAGTGTGGTGATTAGTATGTGGACAAGTATTGTGTATGCAAAAAAACAGGATTTGTCAGATAATTGAGAGCACCATCCTGAGAAAATCTCTTGAGTTGGCCTATCAAACCCTCTTAGGTAACATGACAAATTGTCATATGGGTGCTGGAAGGTCATAAGCGCAATAGCTGCCATGTGATACATCTGTGTACTACCATGTATTAGGAAAACTCACTCTCTCTCTCCTTGAGTCAGTGGCTCTTGAAATGGTTCTACAGGCTACTATGTCACCTGAAGAACCATTTCAAGAGCCACTGACCAAAGACTTGGCATAATAGTATGTTTGATGGGAATTTCTGACAAATGGCAGCTATTGCATTTATGGCTGTCTTGCACTCACATGACGAAAAATAATCCTTTCATAGTGAATAAATGCTTGCATGCTCCAGGGTACTAGACATGCAGTTATATTTTATGGAACTATACCAGTTTGTATCAGTCATCAAGTTAATACAAAGATTGGGAGCTACAGCAAAAATAGGCTAAACAAAAGGGTATGGGAACAAAACTATTTGAAGATATCCTGAATGAGATTGCTGCAGGGGAAACCGTAGGCAAGGGGCTGTGTACTTTTTGTGGGGTAGGCTAGTTCCCTGAGATTCCAGTGTTTAAGTTTTAGCAACATATCACAATGAATTGAAGGGGATATTCCTAGTTAGTAGTTGTCTAGGGACTTGGTGTAGACATGACCCCCTTTGCATGCTGGTGTTCAGTTCTGTAGACCTCCATTTGTGACATAAGTTATTTATGTCTTATTTAGCCTGGGTACATGAATCTGTATCAAACACTGCTTTCCAAAGATGTCCAACACTGTCAGAAATGTCCATAAAATTACAGACTCTCTAGATTAAATATTTCGTATTTTCCCATAAAATACAGAATTTGTTCCATAATGCATAAGTTTTATGCTGATCAGTGTGACTACAACCAACTGCACCTACCCAAACACATTTATCGCATTACTGGGTAAAATTAAAGTCATTATCAAATTCACTTTTCTTTTCAATGTCAACTAAGGATTAGCATAAATTAATTGTGATGTGATCTGGGAAAACCCCCCACATGTCGCACAGGACAGTTTTGAAAAAATAAAGAAAATACCTTAAAATCTGTTATGTTGTACTTTATTTTTTGTCAGATTGTATAAGGCATAACTTTAAATATGTGTATCATAGAAGAAGTAAAATTATGGAAACTTTATATTTCAAACTTTGCAATGATAGTAAAAACTCAAAAAAAAAAAAAAAAAAAAAAAAGTAAGTGCAATAGCTGCCATGTGATACATCTGTGTGCTGCCATGTATTAGGAAAACTCTATCTTTCCTTGAGTCAGTGGCTCCTGAAATGGTTCTTCAGGCTACTGTGTCACCTGAAGAACCATTTCAAGAGCCACTGGCAAAAGACTTGGCATAATAGTATGTTTCATAGGAATTTCTGACAAATGGCAGCTATTGCATTTATGGCTGTCTTACACTCACATGACGAAAAATAATCCTTTTATAGTGAATAAATGCCTGCATGCTCCAGGGTACTAGACATGCAGTTATATTTTATGGAACTATACCAGTTTGTATCAACAAGGGTATGGGAACAAAACTATTTGAAGATATCCTGAATGAGATTGCTGCAGGGGAAACCGTAGGCAAGGGGCTGTGTACTTTTTGTGGGGTAGGCTAGTTCCCTGAGATTTTAGCAACATATCACAATGAATGGAAGGGGATATTCCTAGTTAGTAGTCGTCAAGGGACATGACCCCCTTTGCATGCTGGTGTTCAGTTCTGTAGACCTCCATTTATGAAATATTTGAGTTATTTATGTCTTATTTAGCCTGGGTACATGAATCTGTATCAAACACTGCTTTCCAAAGATGTCCATGAATCTGTATCAAACACTGCTTTCCAAAGATGTCCAACACTGTCAGAAATGTCCGTAAAATTACAGACTCTCTAGATTAAATATTTCATATTTTCCCATAAAATACAGAATTTGTTCCATAATGCATAAGTTTTATGCTGATCAGTGTGACTACAACCAACTGCACCTACCCAAACACATTTATCGCATTACTGGGTAAAATTAAAGTCATTATCAAATTCACCTTTTTTCTTTTCAATGTCAACTAAGATTAGCATAAATGATTGTGAGTATCTGGGAAACCCCCACATGTCGCACAGGACAGTTTTGAAAAAATAAAGCAAATACTTAAAATACTGTTATGTTGTACTTATTTATTTTTTTAATATGTGTATCAGATAAGAAGTAAAATTATGGAAACTTTTTATCTTCCAAACTTTGCAATATTAGTAAAACTCAAAATATAATTTTGCACCATGTGGCGTGGTTCCCAGAGCGCATCCAATTGTGTTGTAAGTTTGTTTACGCTTACACTGATTTTGAATTTGTATTCGGAAAAATGAATTATGTGTTTGCTTGGTGATATGGAAGTGTACGGCCTTGAGTAAGGCATCATGCTTGGTTAACTAAATCGATAATGACTACTTTTCATTTACACTAAAAAAAGTCGTAATATCATACGACTTATTTGTAATTCACCTCAATGAATAATGTAAAGTATCATGAAATTCGCTTTTTGAATTGCGTCCTAATTACGACTGTACCTTTTTACAATCCTCAATGGAAGGATTCAATGTGGACCTAAGTACATATATATGATTAAATCCAGAATGTAGAAATATTAGCAAGAGTCAAAGTTTTGTGCATTTGAGCTAGGGACCGGACTATTATCAATTTTGTTGGCCCCCACACACATGTGTTGTGTGGGCTTATTTTATTCATGACTTCTCAATTACGATCCATCGTTACTCATGAACTTCTAACATACCACGGTGAAGAACATGATGGTGTCCATGTGCTGTATACTTTTTTGGATACATCGTTAAGAATATTAATTGCCTCATTTTGCATATTTGGGAAAGAAAAGAATTACTTGGCATTGGATAGGACATGAGGTCATGTACTCTATATAACTTTTTGAACAGGTTATGATATTAATGAGATCATTTGCATTTTTCAATAAAATCTGATTTAACCACAGTTAGTAAGGCCATATTAATTGCGCACCGCAAATTGTTATCTAAGGAGTGGCATGGTTGTGGATTATGTACACTATAGCACCCATTACCAACTTCCACAACTTATAATTTGCATGCTAGGTTTCCCAATACCTGAAGAAAACCTGTTGCGAGAAATTAAATAACCAGAGGGATAAAGTATGATTATACAGGCCATTGATGTGACCAATTAATAAGCAATTTCCAGTGTCAAAACTCGCAATCAGTTATTTTTTTAGCGCTTTCATTATTAAACTGTAAATTTAGGAGTGAAAATATTTCAATCAATGCAAATTTCATTTTTTTAATTGTCCGCCCATGGGTTAAGATGTGGCCATCCAACTTTCTGGTGACTTACAAACACCCACCCCTGTGGATGCAATGCGTGGCCATTGTGTACAAAACTTCCGGGGCATCACAATAGCATAAAACATTTATCCTACATGCATCTAGTGATCGTTGACTACTTCAGTTATTAAATATGTCCAGCTTGAAATGGATTTAAGCTGGCTTATGTGGAGTATTTGTAAAAGGATTATGATGTCATATTCTATAAAAAGTCATTTAAAAGAAGATTTTTAATCCGAATGGCATCAACTAGTGTGTTTTATAGTCATTTCCTAACAGGAGGAGGTGAGGAGTTTAGTGTAGCGTTGATTTACTCTTAACTATTGTCCAACCCTGCAGATAATTAAGGGACATCCACTCTGTCCTTCAAAGACAACATGTGGAAATGGTTGATGTGGAGGCCCTTGTTCTAACCCCAAGGGTTATCACTTATAAGAGCTCTTGATTAAGGTGTTTGTTCCGATTATGTCTATTGTGTTCTCTACTTGATATAAGAGCCTGGCACTTCAAACGTGCGCCCCATCAAGTACCGTGGGAAACAAGCTTGCAGTTTTTGATGGTAGAAGCTTAATGCGCATTGCAAAGCCTATCTTCAATACGTGCTATTTTTAACATCAATTTGGCGTTTTTTTGTGTCGCTTGCCTTAGGCAGAAAGACACATAGGATCACTTGGTCCACTGTAGTCTGTTTGTGAGGTCTTTGATGTCTGTTGTTGTCTGTTTGTGAAAAGTGTTAACAATTTGCCTTAATATCCACATAATACTTTGATGGATTTAAACCAAATTGGGTCACAGGTGCAACATGGGGATGCCTCCTTTGTTAATGAGGTCAAAGGTCACATACAAGGTCAAAGGTCACATACCAAGGTCCAAAGGTCACATACCAAGGTCCAAAGGTCCTGTGAGGTCAAGTTTTAAAATAGGCTGAAAATTAAAATTGACCTCATTTGAAAAGTTGAAATGCAATTGGAACCACACTTGGTTTAATGGAGTTTACATGCAATCCTCATTTGTTTTTATGAGGTCACAGGCACATATCAAGGTAAGTCATGTGATGCTATTATTCACAACACGACGGCATGCAACACAAGCGTCCGAGGACCGATGTAGAATTATTATTGTTTATATCTTGGAAAAAACCGATACTACTGCCGGGTAATCGGGGGGGGGGTCCCAATTACAATCAGAAAACGCACCTTTAATTTGAATTTGCCCCCTCCATGGTTTACTTAGCTTGTGTAGCTTGAAGCATGATAATACCTCCATCCATCGTAGGGGCGTTAACCCTCGATTCCTGTACAGAGGCCATACCTATACATCACTATCAGTCAGTTTAAAAAGATAGGGTATTACCCCTGGCTGTCCCAATCCTTTCTGGTGAATGGTCCATCAGATGGGACGTTACGCCATCGTGACTACCCTGACTGAACTGATTGCCGTAATGAGCAAGCGTTAGAAAATGCTAAAGGATATTAACCTAGAGGAAGGCCTGCCATTATTAATTTAACTACACATCCCATCGCAATTGTAGCTCCAACCTCTCCTGAAATCTGTGTATGGTTTAGCTGGCTTTAGTTGGACATGAGATAATTGCTAATAAATGATCTAATTAAATGTACTTTTGCACTACTTAGGGCCTGTCAATATCAATTTTTTAACGTTCAGGAGTTGTTTAACCATGCAGAAATTGTTTATTTTTAGGCCTTTTACCTTATTAATCAGCAATCAGCATAAACAACAAATTCAACAAATTAAAATTCAATATTCAAAATTTGCCGCATAGCTTATAATTGTGAAGGACAAGTTGTAGAATTCTCTTGCAACTGAAAACTTTAACAGAAAAGGAAGAAAACCGTAGTGCTCCAATATGAATCCCTATTCACTTACGTGTTGTAGTAAGTGCCCATATGTAGAATAATGACTATTTTATGATTTTGTCCTTATTAGGTTGCTTTCATTCTGAGCACTTGTAGTGTACCGGTATGTTAGGATGTTCAGTGGCTCCTTTACTCTTGAGATTGACAAAATTTGAAGAAAAAAAAAAACAAGTAGAAGTTGATAGAAGTTAGTCTGCATTTGTGCTAGCATTGGTTCCCCAGTGTATTTTCTTTTTACTGTGGGATTTAAGGTGTCTATTTTTGTCACGGATGCAATAAATTGCTTTTGCACTAAGCATAAAATGTACCAAACTTTTAAAAGAATGTGAAGAAAAAAAGAGAAGAGAAGCGTGAAAATGTCATAGAGTCCAGCAGCTGACAGGCATGTCAATGATCTCTGTGGTAACTTTTGTTTGTTAAAGGGACTGCCTAAATAAATTATTTATACTCCTTGACTGAGACCATGGCAATTGAAAGTAATATCTTCAGACAAAATCAGTAACAAGAAATTTATTCAATTTAAAATATTACATTTACATTTTTTATATTAAGATTTTTGTAATGGGGGTGTCACCCCCACCCCACCCCCTCCAGGGACAGCCATGCATGAGTTTGTTAAAGGGACACAATTACATGAAAAAATATTCAGACATAATGAAATGAACCCTTACTGAAATCACTTTCACAAATTGCTGGAAGGCAATAGATTACACACAATTTTGTTACAATCATTACTGTTTAGGTAGTACCTTTTTTTATTTTCTTTACAAAAAAATAATTAGGTTCATGCTTCAGTTCATTTACAGGTCTTTTTGATCACACACCTTATTTCATACATGAAAATATATCTGGAATAAGTTTAGCTCTGAATGGCTGATATTGATGCTCGTGTGTTTCATGTTAGGGCGGAGATCCCATAATAATCCCACCCCCTAAATTCAAGCTAATTTCAGGTTAAAAACAGGTGAGACTATATTGGGGTCAGTACATGACAATTTTTTGTCTCTAACTTTGGAAAAAAAATGGATTTGAAGGCTGAAATCCTGATATGATTTCAAAATTGATAACACTTCTGGGTTAGTCAGGGTGTCCCAAAGATGCTTGGAACAAGCACCTTTAACAATCATGAGGCATTCTCATATACGATGATATGGATGAAGGGGTGCCCAAAGGTATGGTAATTAGGAGAAGATGACTGAGTGGTCTGCAGAGCTGGGTCTTTGGGTATGTTTGATCTAATAGGCCGGGTTCAAACCTGGTGAGAGTCCGGCTTCTTTGTTGCTTTAAAATAGTTCTGTAGTTCTTAAAGAAGTAAATTTAAAATATCATTCAAGCATCAGCTTGTATCATGGCTGTAACAGTCAAGTGAAGCTGTCAGTCCCATGTGACAGATTCAGATGAGTTTTCGGGTGTTTCCATAAGGTGACACCCTTTTCTGACACCCTATGAATTCGTAAACCTTAATGGAATAAAACACATAAACAGTGTGGTTTATTCCGTTAAGGTCCGTTAAGGTTTCCAAATTCATAGGGTGTCAGAAAAGTATGTCAGAAAAGGGTGTCACCTTATGGAAACACCCTGAGTTTTCTAATGAGCATGAGAGTTAAGGTAAGGTAAGTGTCCGTGCTGAGCAAGCTTGTGCTGGAGTCCCCGTCCCTCTTTTTTGGCATTTGGACCAGATAATTTTGCTGTGTGGGGTTCACCACGCCTGGACCGCCACAGTTACCTTCAAGTACTTGAAACAAAAAAAAAAAATAAGAATAATCCAGTACCCATTTACATCTGGAGCAAAGTAATTGATCCTAGACTTCTTACTCCAAGGGTAGAACATTTTGGGCTGCAAGGGCTTCGAACCCACAACCTTTGGTGTGTGGACTGAGGCTCAATCCACTGGACCATGTATGCTATGCATAGTCTGTGGTAGATAGATATATCTGGGCAAGTTGCAGACTCTATAGACCACTTGTTGAAATATCCAATGCTAAAAAATGTTGACGCTATTTTATCAGCTAATTACAGAGCCTTGATATATTAGCAATAATTAGCACATTTGTTCTGAAGAGCGCCCCAATTTTTCAAAAAAAATTTGAGATTTTTACATGGTTGCATGGTAACTGGCTTAAACCATACCTGTGAATGGTTAAGCTCGAAAATGTCTGTGTCTCCAAACAAAGGAATTTTGTAATTAGAATAAGTATTCGCAGGATCCCCGTAATAATTCAACGCTGCTGGAACGGCCTTCCAATGTGAAATAGCTGGAAATAGCGTCATGTATTGTGTCAATGCTACGCCATTATTTAGTTGTTTATTTGTTCAGGCAAATCAAGTTGAGGTTATATTTTCTCGAGGTGGCACTATTATCATGGACGACATAAATGTAGCATTTCCAGCTCTGCCGTTAATTCCCAAAGCTGGGATCCAAATTTCTAAATTACAAATCGCTTAAATGTATGATAATACCATTTTTTAGCTTCTCGTTCACCAGGTATATTTTCCTAGACAATCACACTCACCAACGTAACTGTGTCCAAAATATCAAATTTGGAAAATTGGGGGCACTTTCCAAAAAAATGTGGCCATTATATGCTTTAAAACCTAGGTGTTCTTCTTTCATAAATCATTGGTAATTGCTTTTGGTGGTGTCAGGATTTATTTCTCTGAGTAAGCTGATCCAGGGCCAATTATCCAAGATACGGACGCTGCTAACATGGACCACTTTTTGTGCTTTGGATGGATTAGGGACGTCGGGGTTTTCACCCTACTCTTAATCCAAGTGAACCATATGGAGAGCGGTATTCTGTTTTTGTGTCCGCCTGCCTAAGGCATGACGACACATAGGATCACTTGCCCCACTGTTGTTGTGGATGCTGTTGTTGTTGATTCTGTTGTTGTGAAAAAGGGTTAACATTTGTCTGTAGTAATCCTCATACTTTGATGGATTTTAAACCACACTTGGGTCACAGGTGCAACATGATGGCTCCCCCATTTGTTGATAAGTTCAAAGGTCACATGCCAAGGCAAAGGTCATGTGAGGTCAAGTTGTCAAATAGGCTGAAAATGTAAAATTTACCTCATTGAAAAGTTGGAGTTCATTGGACCAAAACTTGAATCATCGGGTGCAACATCGTTATCCCTCATTTTGTTGATGAGTCAAAAGGTTATGATGATCAAATTGTAAAACAGGCTAAAAAATGTAAAATTGGACCTCATTTTGAAAGTTGAAGTTCAATTGGAACCAAACTTGGGTTTATTATGGAGTTTACATGCAACCCCTCTTTTGTTTATGAGGTCCACATCACATCCAAGTCAAGGGTCATGTTAGGCCTATCATTCCCTACCGCGACGGCAGTCGACCAAGCGGGTCCCCGGGTATTTTTAATCATACTGGTTATAATACAGATCAAATCCAGAATTGAGTATACCCCGATAAATCCAGCAAGTGCCCTCACCGGGATTTGAACCCGTGAAGTTTTGGTAATTTGCACCACAGGCAAGCACCCTACCACTAGGCCACGCTCTTCAACACACAACCTAGGTGCTGTCTCCATAATATCATTACTGAGATATCCTGATTTACCGTGATACGTCTTCTAGGAGGGTACTGCTAATGTGATGTCTCCTTAATATTGCAGGTGTGAATATGCCTGTCAAAGTAGCACCAGATCATCCATGTCTTGGGAGGTGTCTAATTGGTATCTTATGGAATCAAGCATCTGCCACAGCATTTGAGTTTCATTGGTTGTGAAAGGTGGTTATCTATATGTGTAACACTTGTGTGTGCTGGCAATCTCCAGGGAAAGATTAATAATTATTCATCCTTGTCTACCTGGAGGACTGAGTAATTCAAATTAAAAAAATAAAAAATATTGTATATGTAAAGATACTATTCTGATGCTATCCGTTAGGAAAGCGATGGACACCTTTTGGACCTAACACTTAGAGATGATATCTATCACTCCTCTACCAACCCTGGCTTGTTAGCTTAATTGGTAAGAGCGCCGTGCTAGTGGTACGGAGGTTGTTGGTTCGAGTCTGGCCAGGCGCACATTTTTTTTTCAACACAATTCAAATTTCACTTTCTTAACATGTTTACTTCAAAAGCACTGCAGTCTCTATTCCACAAAAAAGATTCAATTCACTGACTATACATTGATGACTGTAGCAGGGCAAATGTGAGAAGTAAATGTGTTTAGAGTACAAAACACTATTTTGTCAGCTTTTGTCCACATTTTCTGAACACCTAATTTCCAATGTAGGTCTGTTTTAGACCTTGTTTACACAAGAAGTAACAACTATGTGGCCCGTGTTTAAGTGGAGTGAGGCCAAAAACTGAGAAGCGAGGCTGAAAGCCAAGGTCCTCAGTGAAGTGGAGCGAGGCCGAAGGCTGAGAAGCGAAGCCATTTGCTTTGCAAAATCTGATGATACTGTAAGTAACCGAGGCCAAAAGTAGTGCTTTACTACCCATTGGAAAATATTAGTGGTAAAGGGTCTTTCACAGGGAGTAAGGTTAGTTATTAAAGTGTAATAGCCCATTGGGTAAATACATTTGAAATGCACACCCCTCTGTGCCTTCCACAGGGGAGTAAGGAGTTCATACAGAAGAGCCAAATATCATAGCGTGTAGTATTTGCATTATCACATATTGTGTGTTGTGTGAATGTAAGAAGGTCTTAGTGCAATAACTGCCATGTGATACATCTGTGTGCTGCCATGTATTAGGATGACTATTAATTTATTTCCTGGAGTCGTAGCTCTTGAAAATGGTGTTCTTCATTTTAAGAGCCACCGACAATGGCATTACAGTATTTTTGGTGTGAATTTCTGCAAATCAGCTATTGCTTACGGGCATTCGTGCATTACACGACGATATAAACTAGGAACTAAATAAGAAAATGTAAATTTTTTTAGTTGTACCAGTCATCTGAACTTATCGAATTTTATCACAAAATGACGCAGTCATGCACTTTATTTCAAATCGTCATTTTGTAATCTCACTATACCACTCATTTTAGTCTGCTGTAAAGTTGAAATTTTTTATAGTAGACCCCTAAAGGCATTTTGTCCTTTTGCTTTCAGTCTAAATTGCTACAATATCCATGAAGATAATCCAGATATTTAACGCACCTGGTACAGCACCTATCTTACAGACTATCTGATTGGTTCATTAAAAGACAACCACATGAGATTTGCCCTCTATCTAACCAATCAAATTAGTGCTCCTATATTCTCTGTGTAACCACCATTCTTACAGTATCTCTTGATTTGCTCATTACATGATTTACCTTTCAATAACCATCAAAATCGTGCTTACTGGCATATATAACAGGTAGTGCCCAGGGGGTTAAATAACAGTAAACCAATACAAGGAAAATAAATTTCAAACCTAGCAAATAAATGTGTAGATAACTTTATCTAATCATGAAAATTGAAGCCTACATAAATATCCTCTAAAGTAAATGAATTAAGGTGAGAGAGCCCCGATAGGAATCATGGACTTCCTCTTGAAACTGCTTAAATGGAATGACTGTTCACACCTTTGCCTTAGATAACAATCAATGTCCTCTGGAACAATACCTTCACAAGAAAAGCCTCAACTTTGCATAGAAAAGAGACAGATGTTTTGTGGATGGGGTCCAAACGACTGACTCACGCCGGCAAGAGTTCCATATGTAATCCCATTCAAAGTTCTACATGTAACAAATTCTTTTTGATTTTGGCCTTAGATTTTGTTAACATTAGGCCATAAATTTAAATAATTCCATTTCCTGGAGGGCGAATAGTATGGAGGTACACGGTAACTCCTTGATATTCTGAACAATTACACTTTCAGAGTATGTTTGACAGATAAAAGGTCATTCATGAAGGACTAAACGTAACCATGGTAAACTATTTTTTAAAACCTGGGTCTAAACTTAGACTTCTTTACAGAATAACCATTTGTTTTGTCTTGTCAACCCTTTAGGAGCTTATTCCCTTATGAGTGTGGTATTTATATCCCAAGATTTCATTCTTCTCTGAACATGGTATCCTTTAGGTGTGCAGGCAACTATAGGTCACTAAAGCGGGCCATATTTAGAATTAACAGGATTGGGATTAATTTAGAATTTATAAGCCTAGTCCTTAGGCAATGTTCAAAACTAGATAAATTCCCAAATATTGGGGAACCATCTTGAAAACCATTGACTTCTGCATTATAACCTTACACAAGAATCTACCAGCATTTAAAGAGTTAAACTCTGTTTTCTATCTAACCCGATGGAATTTGTTTTGGACTGTGTGGTAAAGTTATACAAACACACAGTAATAGCATCAACTTCAGAACATCTCTGACACACATTTGCAATCTATTTTGTTTTGTTTTTGCATGGTGATCCACCCTGTTCTGACTTCATCTACTAAGATTTGGCATGGCATTGATCGTATGAATGACTAATGTAGGTTGGATGAATTTCTGTATCATTCCGGTCTAGTGTGGAGCAGTTCAATGTTAAAGAAGAAGCGTATTAAAGTGATCATCGGTTTTAATCACTGGATAAGTGGAAGAGCGAGAGGGAGGGGAGTAAAGGCCAGGGACTTCTGTCCTCTTTTGTATTTGTTGTAATGACTTCCACTTCCACCTCAAAAACTATATGGCTGGTTCCTGAAAGGGAGTCTAACTTTAGACCTGGTTTTTAACCAGGGTTAGTCCCTACATGAGTGGACCTTTTGTTTTCTTTCAATACTGTGAAAGTTAATGTAACTGCCAAACGGGTGGAAAATTCCTCATGGAGTGGGCCAATTCTGCCAATCCATGAGAAGACAAATTCCTCATGGATGGCCATTGTGGCCCATCCATGAGGAATTGTTCCTCACCTGTTACATCACATTTTAGAGTATGTTTCGAAGAAAAACAAGTTCCACTCATGTAGGACTAACCCTGGTTTCAACCCGGTTCGAATAGACTCCCTTTAGAATACCAGCTTTATGTTCACAGGAGTGTTTTCATAGTAACCATCTTTCATTGATGCACACTGTAAAACTTTTAACCCAGGGCCTTTTTAAAATAAACCAGAGCATCAAGGGTGTACAGGGAATCAATTTTGAGGCAGATAATTGCCCGCCCACCAAGTTGAGTTCGAGTCCCAGCTTGTGGCCAATGTGTCATGCCCTTGAGTAAGGCGTTGTATCTCAATAGTCTCCCTCTCTACCCGTGATAATGGGAACCGGCATTATTCAATTTTGGGAAGGTAACAGACTTGCTGACAGACTCGCTGTAGAGAGGTGTAGTGATCCCTTACAGCCACTTCTTATTGTGGAGTCTGGCCCCATCGCTTCAAAAAAGATGGGCACTCGCACAGGTCTGTCCCTTTATCAACTTTGACTTCTATGAGGGGCTCGGTAAAAAAATATAGGCCCTCGGTGATGTCAAAACCATGACATAGGCCGAGCGAAGTTGAGATGCATAGTCATGGTTTGGACATCACCGTATTTGTTTCATGTTGTAATATACCAAATATAGATCTTCTCATATTATTGGTTCAAAGATATTCCAGAACTGACAAGGCCTACAAGCTATTTACAATGCTTATCATACAGGGGACGCGCACACACGAGCGTTCTCTGAACATGATTTTGAGACTGTCGACGCGCACACACAAGCGTTCTCTGAACATGATTTTGAGACGGTCGTATTATTTTCCGGGCCAGTCGATTGGCCATGCACAGGGCACAGTTAATCATGACATCACCTTGATAGGAAAGATGTGGCCCAGCTATTTTCTGACTCTAACTTTTAACCAATCAGAATATAGTAATCTATATAATGAGGTATATAATATATAATCTTTTATTTACTTGTAGACATCTAAATGGATGCGACTAGTCAGAGACTCTGGGTAAATGTAATTGGATGGTTTATGTCAGCATGATTGAACATTTTTTCCATCATTCTGGACTCCACTTTTAATAGAACATGCCCTATGATTCAACTAATATGACTCAACGTTAGGTCTGTGCGTTGTTGCTGTCCTGTATAACCTGAGGACAGTGGCCTATGGTTAGGCATGGAGGCAGGGAAGTTCAATTAGTATGGATTACCTCTTTAATGTTGGATAAGACCTCTTATGCACACAGTCTGCTGAAAATAAAGCCAATTATGAGCATTAGTGCTGTTGATTAGTAGCTATCACTAAGTTAATCTCTGACCTGTGAACGTGGCTGGTCTCTTTAATTAACCAAATTTTCCAAAGGTAGTCTAACTTTAGAACCAGTTTAAACAGGGTTGTCCTCATTAATTGACCTTTTTTTGTTCAACATAGGTCATACTCTAGGTCACCCCAAATAAAAAACAATTAATCTTTGGCGACACAGTTTTGACAACTGATTTGGATTATTTAGTCCACTGACTACATCCTGGTGTAAAATTTACATGAAATTCATTGCGGGCAACTATGTATTTTCTTAAACATCTTGTTTTCCACATTTTTCTATGGCGAATGGGCATATAGAGGGCGCTATAACATACAAAATCAGGACCTTTGTATCATATGGCAAGATTCCCCACATGGATTGTGTGATTTTTGCAGAGATCACGGCTCTTGCATATCCATATCTATCACTCCTCTACAACCCTGGCTTTGTTTAGCTCAATTGGCAAGAGCGTTGTGCTAGTTCCGGAGGGTTGCCGGTTCGAGTCGGCCCAAGCACGCATGTTTTTTTTTCAACACTAATTACTTTTTGCTGGCCATCCAGATGCATAAATATTTTATAAAGAACTTTAATTTTGGGGTTCCTCTGTACAAACTATTTGTACATTATAGATCCATTGGTCATCAAGAACATTCATAAATGATTTTAACAATCCATAAATGGTTCTAAGATAGTTTAAGAGGGTCTTTAACAACCAGAGATGTGTGTGTGCTATGATGGGAGATTTTTGTGGAGAAGAGAAACATTTTAAATCAGCCTTTTGCAGAGCGAATGTGTAGGTGGTAGCGCCCGTTTAAAAAAATAAAGGGATGACCAACTTATTTTTAACTCTTGGCAGATCTTGGAATTAGGATGAAAAAATGTACAAGTCTGAGAATGTAAGGCAAATGAAATGCTCACTACATTTTATGACTGGATGAACAGGAAACATTAATTTTCACGGACGATTAGAACAGCCAGCTATTTACCACTAACCCTCAAATTCTAATTAAAATTGAAGTTCAAGTTATAAATGTGTTTGGTTGCTGCTGCAATTCCTAAAAACATTCATAATTCAAGCCCAAATAACAATAACAGAACCCTTCCAATTAATTCTAATTACTCACTCTTCAAGCAGTTTACTATCAACCCAGATTGCACCCTTATCGAAGGAAGTATGTGGGGACATGAAAGATTTCTTGATATGTTAGGTGACGCACAGTAAGGCTAGTAAAAAAGTAGATTCAGTGAAAAAATGAAATGAAGAGGAAAAGTTTGTAGACAGATATTGTTAAGGCTAGTTATGACAAATGGCACAATTCTTAAATGTCAATAAATTTGTTATCATGCAATATCAACATAATGTGACTACTGCCAGATGTTCTTATTATTTGCAACTCATCCAAATAATTCATGAATCGGTGGGTGTTAATCACTACTAGGGATAGGCACTTATTTATGGGAATTTCTCAATGGGGATTACTGTGGTAACATACAGATTGGTTCAAATTTTTAGATATTGTGGTACTGATTTTAAGAACGGTCTGTGTTCTTCGTGCATATCACCTGACCCACCAATCAACCTCAACCCAACAAAACAAACCCAACCAAAACACCCGATTTCACTAACCTAACCCAACTGAATAAATGTAACCAAACTAATCCAACTCAGTAAAACCCATTCCCAAACCCAGGGTGACTGAACTAACGCAACCGACTCTAATCCTCAACCCACCAAATCCAACCAACCAACTCATCTCAATCCAACCCAATCCATCTCAACTCGACTAAACCATCGCGAATTTGGGTTTTCTACCGAATCATTTTTTCCTAAATTCCTGTCCCAAATGCAACCGCGAAGTACGAATAGATATGCGTCACTCCATGCCCGCTCGCGGTTTAGTGCGCCTCCTTTTTAAACTACGCGCGCATTTTTGTGGCGCAAATATTACAACCCGCCCCAATCAAGAGGCGCGTTGGTAAAATTTAGGAACAGATTGGGACTTCCGGCCGGAAAACCCTAAATCTACGTATTCCAACAAAACCCAATCCTATCCTATACAATTCAACTCAACACAAACAGATCATCAAAGCCAACCCACACCATCCATCCCCTTTGGACCAGTGTTGTAAGTGTGTGGTGTGTGTGGGGGGGGGCAGCTACCCCTCCTGTGATCTCCCCCCCCCCTCCCCTTGTGTTTTTTTTTAAAAAAAAAAAACACACACACCCAAATTTACATTGAAAACAACATGAACCTAAATGTACTTATAAACTTTAACACATATACCTTCCCCCTTAAAATTGGGTGCCCCAGTTGCCCCCCTCCCCAAAAAAAAGGGCTTATGCCACTGCTTGTGTACACCACATATGAGGCATAGACCCACAAGATTCTCCCTTGTGGTGAATCGTGCCCCCCTTTCCCCTGTGAATTGTGATTTTTCTTTTTGCACCACAACCAATATTACAGTGAAAACAAACATAACCTATACTGTACTAATAAACTTTAACACATGTACTTCCCCTTTAAAATTGTGTACCCCTTTCGCCCCCCAAAAAATGCTTACGCGTCCACTGCTTGGTACACCACAGGATGAATGCGAAACTCTACAGTAGATTATTATGGGCCCTTGTTTGTTTGGTCCTATACTCAGTTGTGCCCAAAATGGACCCAGAGTTATTATTCTGAGATGCTAGATCCCTGGCTAAATTAATAGCATATTAACCCCCCCAACCCCACCCCCCCCCTTTTATTTTTTGTTCACATTTTGTATGATTTCGGAAATTTAGCTTCCAGATTGAAAAGAAATAACCAAATTTTCCTCCAATAAATTTATAAAACGTATCTATGGCTTACCAAAATTGGCATAAAGAGGGGTTATAACACCAGAATGCTGAAATTAGATCCATATTAGAGGAACACCACCTAATGTCATTTGAGAACAATTTCCTCCTCAAGTAAAATGTCTAGGTGGGGATTTCCCATGGCAAAAAGAACTCACATGCATATCCCTTCCTTATCCCTATTAAGCCTTGAATGTGGAACAATCATCCAGCTGTCACTCTGACTAACCATGACCAAACCCCTAGTAATTATGATACTTGACTATAATTAAAGAATGGATCATCAGAATTTTAGGACGCACCTGTTAAGGTAACATTTTGTGTTTCTACTACTTTCCCCTGGTTTTTGTGTCGCCTGGCCTTAGGCAGCAGACTGTCGCCTGCTTAAGGCAGAAAGACACATAGGGGATCACTTACTTTGTCACTGTAGTCTGTTGTCCTGTGTTGTTGTTGATGTATGTTGTTGTTTGTAAAAAGGTTAACATTTCCTGTAATATCCACATACTTTGTGGATTTAATTAAAACCAAATTGGGTCACAGGTGCAACATAGCATCCCCCATTGCTGATGAGGGTTCAAAGGTCACTACAAGGTCAAGGTCATGGTGAGGTCAAGTTGTAAAAATAGCTAAAATGTAAAATTAACCTCATTTGAAAAATTGAAAGTTCATTGGAACCAATCTTGGTTTGTGGAGTTTAAATGCCAATCCCTCATTTGTTTGGATAGTCAAGGTCACATATCAATGTCAAAAGGTCTGTGAGGCTATCATTCAAACCGCGAATGCAGGCGACACAAGCGGTCCGAGGACCGATTATTTTTTTTTGTTCAAAAGGTTCTGATAATTATTCCAATCTTTTCACAATTCAGTTGTTCTGATGCATTGGGGTTTTTTTGTGTTATCAAGCATTAGCGTGGCATGTCAATAACAGGTCACACAATTTTGTAGCTTTTTTTGTGTCTTCAGCAAAAGGTCACATAGGGATAGGCGTGGTCCTGTATCGGTCTGTGTAAACTGTTACTAACCCTAAACATAATCACCCGCTGTCTCCAACTGAACATGCACACATTTTCATGGCAACTCCTTGCATATAATGGGTAACGTTTCATATAAAAGTCCCTGGATGCAAATGAGTATTTACATTGATTCGTCATGCGCTGTATGATTTTGTGCAGTAGTGTTGACGGAATGAATGGCAATCCCTCATTTGCATCATGGGACATCTATAGGAAGGTCTACCATATAATGACCTTGGGTAGTGCTCCATATTAACCTCTTAAAAGTGGGGTCAAGGTCATATGAAGGTAATGGCCCCAAGGTCAGATTTTATCAAATTGTGCCATCACCAATCAATTTTCTTAACTTATATACCAGCGGTTCCAAATGGGGGGTTGTTCTGATTATGTGGTCAAAAGAATAAGTGTAGAGCAATATAATGGAACCTAAGTGAGTGACCCCGAAATGACCTTGATCTCCCATCTGTTACCCCCACATACGGGAGAACAACCTTATGACCTTTAGAAAACTGGGCTTATGCTTATGCAGATGCGGTGATGCAGTGAGCGCATCCATGCCAGTATGTTCAGAAAATGTGACAGCATGAATTCAAAGTCCATCGATCGATCGATATCGGTCACAGTCATGAACAGCATATGGGCTGGGCGCGCTCACTCATCACCGCATCTGCATAAGCCCGGTTTTCTAAAGGTCGTTCTTGTTCATGTATAAGCATACCAAGTATGAACTTGTTTCATCACACATCAAAGCTAAGTAAGTTGAAAAAGTTTTCAATCAAAAGGTGTATACTAATGTGTGACATACAGACAGAAACACGATACACACATGAACATACTGACTTAAGGTCAGTTTCCCGATTGCATCACGCGACCTAAAAAATTATCAAGGCAAAGCTTGTCGTAATTCCAATTATGTTATTAATCTGTGATGAGTACATATAATACTTAACATGTCTAGGCAATAGCATGTTTAGTGTGATTAGGGGTTCCCGTAATTGTTGTCCTCAGACCACCTGGTCTCCTAGGTGGTAAGGGCTATTATCATAAAAGTATAGTCCTGTCCACACGGCGGCTGAAACTTCAGAGTTTTTAAACACTCCTGGAGTGTCGATCTGGTGTTTTTGATCATGTGGACGCATTTGGTGTTTTAACTCCAGAGTTTTATCAAGGGTCTAGCGGGGTTTAATCCGCCTAAAAAAAGCTTGGGGTGAAGCTCACCTCAGCTGACACTCCGGAGTGTTTTGGGAGTGTCGTGCCGTGTGGACAGCTTCAGGGAAGTTGAGCGGAGGTGACCTCCGCAGGTCATATTTGTTGACAAATCCTGTGTTGAATTCACGCGAAGTCCACGGCTTCCGTATGGACTTCCGGTCTACATTCCAAGATGAGCATCGGAGGATAATGGTCAGGAGGATGATTTCAGGGTTTTTGGCGTCTGTGGACACATTTGGGTGAAGTAAAATAATTGTATTAAAATTTTCACCTCTGGAGTTTCAAACCCTTTGGGGTTTTGTAACGTGTTGAACATGGCTGATTCCACATTTTTATAATGATGCCTTTTCCAGCCTCTCTACCTCACTAATATTTTCCTTGACGCATAATGAGTTAATGGGAAGCTAGTCCTGGCTGTGATGGCTTATCTTGATGTAGACAGATTAGGGACTGCACCTGTCTCAGGTGCATCCCTGCTATACTGGTAAAAAGCGCTATCCAAAAGAGTGAAATTTGATTCATAAGGATTTTCTACAGTGAATGTATACATCATTACCAGGAGGGAAATTCAGTCTTTTGGAGTGATTTTCAATCTTTGGGGGTCAAATTTTTATGAATTTCCCTTTTTTGGAAGGGTGAAAAACTTTTTGCTCGTTATTTATTCAGAGATTATGTTAGTGTTTCATGTTCATAACAATCTGATAACCCGCCTTCTTTCAATATTAAGAATTGTATACTTTTGTTAAATATACTTTTATATGCATTTAAAACTAACCATATTTATACATGAACTCTTTTTCTTTGGCAGGAATACAGTCTGAGAATATAAAAGTGAACCCCAATCAGGAATCGTTCTTCACCTGCGTTTAACCGGCGCCCTAACCAAGCAGAGATTGTAGTTTTGGAGATACAGGGAGAACTAAAATGGCTTACGTACAAGTCAGAGTCCACCAATGGGACAGCAGCATCACTCCTTTTTGATGTAAAACCAGTGGCTTCGGCTGAACCTTTTAATATGTCGGTTTAATTCCAATCCAATCAAGCTTTTACTGCAATAATTGCCCAACCCTACGGTAGTTAATTCAAAGTATCCTAGATAGGTAGTGCTTAAAGGCACCTACTCAGAAAATCAGAAAATCATCAAAATAAGCTTTTTGCCATGCTGTAACAAGGTTAGTGATAAGCAATTTAAAGCCACAATCTGATGGTTTTAGTCTTAATCTGTTTACAGACACTTAAGGTGGATTCCATACTTGTCGGAAGACGTCTGCCGACTCTAGTCTTTCAAACATGCGTCACGGGGATGCTGAACATACCGTTGCTTAAAAAAAAGCATGTTCGAAAGGCTAGCGTGTGCAGGGTCTGCTGACGAAATGTGAACCCCACCGTTACTGATACATGACGGGGTGAATGTCTGTTCATCAGTGTATGATGTGTCCTTTTATAATTGTTGTGAATTTAACTTAGTTGAGTGAAGTTTTGAATATATTCATGGTATCTGATCATAAATGGTAAATGTTTTTTATCTTAATGACACAATATGACAATTGTGTTGAGTTGTCATTAAATTTTAAATCTCACTCACTCACCCACCCATACAGACACTTACTGTAACTCTTATTGAACGGGGATTCATATCTTGAACACTGAGTGTCTCAGAATAAAAATAAGATATATTAATTTCTGGCACTTCTCACACACAACGTGAACATCCGATTGTTATTTTCTCTTTGGCTTGTCTTCCCCAATCCTTGTTGTAATATAAAGATGTCAATTTGAACATTAAAAGAATGGTTACTATATTTTGCCTCTAAGGGTACCTCTTACCTGGAAAAAAGGAAGGGTAACCCTAAAGACCATTTCCTGTTGATCAATTGCTATGTTCTTTTTATTCCAGTTCTCCTGGTTTGAATACATCACCGAGAGTCACCAGCATTTTAGGTCCTGTCAGGCTGTCTAGCATGGGATGAGTGGGATAGCAATACCAATGATGGAGATCCGCCAGTTGTGGCTTATAGGTAGGGATAATGTATTTTTAATCCCCCCTGGCTTGAAAAGCCAGAGGGGGTATTGTTAGGGCGCGCATGTCCGTATGTGTGTGTGTGTTCCAGTTTGGTTAGGTTGTCTTTTTCACGTCATGTTAGAAAACGTTTAAGTCCGATTTTAAACCAATTTGGCAGGGGAGGCAGTGGGGTTTCTTCATATGTGGAATGAATGTCAAAGTCATAGACCAGGTCAAAGGTCATCTGAAATTCATGTGGTATATGTAAGTCATTCGTATGTTCCAGTTTGGTTAGGTTTTTGTTTTTCACATCTTGTTCGATTTGAAACCAAATTTGGCATGATGGTGTCAATAGGGATTCATTCATATGTGGATGATGTCATATGGTCATGGATCAAGGTTACAGGTCCGCTGAAGTCATGTTCCAGTTTGGTTAGGATGTCATTTTAGGGTCGTCTTCATGAAGTCGATTACAACAAGCTTGGGGTTAATGTGGAGTACGGGTTCCTTCATGTGTTGTTGGGTCAAAGGTCACATCCAAGGTCAATGTCATCTGCAGTCCCTGTTCCAGTTTGGTTTGGTTTTTTGTTTTTTAAGTCGTCTTCAAAAAATGAAGTCCAATTTTAAACCAGACTTGGGTTAAGGTGCAGTAAGGGTTCCTTCATATGTGGAGTCAACGGTCCATGGACGCGGTCAAAGGTCATCTGCGGTCCATGTTCCACTTTGGTTTAGGCTTTCATTTTTTGAAAACTGCCTACTTTCTATGTTTTCTATGAGAACATTTATTAAGTTTGATGTCCTGCAACTGCCAACTAACCAACTTTTTTATACTGCCATCTTGCCAAGGTGGGTTGCACAAGTTTGCTGTATTTTTAACTCCTTGAGGACTACCACCACATTTCTTACATTATCTCTGCTTGGCTACTAAACATGATATAATGTGTATAACCTATGCGTAAACTCCAAATTGACCTTCCCAATCTAAGGTCTCCTTTAAAGGCTGACTCAGAGATTCCGAAATATAAGTTTTGTGTGTAATAATTAGAAATACTGACTAAAGAAGATAGTCGCCAAATGCTCATTTCTAAAGTTTGAGATAACCGTTTTTTTTTTTTCATTTTGATGCCATAAAACTCTTCTGGCATAGTGATAAACAATCCCATGCACTAACAAACTTATACCGTACACTCAAAAATATTTATAAAGGAGCCTAGGTTTGCTGCTGGCACCGCTACTGTTCCTAATTTTGATACCACACAACGTGAAAATCCCCAATCACACCAACAACAAAGCATAGTGCTAATTACATGTCACGCGCATAAATACATGTCAATGTGTTCTATGCAACCAATTACTGCACCGGGTTGTGCATGTACAACAATCAGGACCCTGAAGAGCAATTCGCCGTGACACAGGTTCCGATGGCCAATGTAAGTGAATGGGAAAATATAGAATTCGAACCTAGCAAACTGTAATAATGGAACGATTTCATGGATGGAAATTTTATCGGAGTATGGTTTGCCTTGTGCATATTAAACATCGTCAATCGCATAAGACCTTCAACAACTAAAAACCATCACTGACATTTTTGCTATATTACTTTGATTCTATTGGCAACACAATTGCAGTAAATTCTAGGAAAATTTCTGAGCAAAATGAGAAGAAATGTATTTGAAGATTTTGGCCTAGGCCACGCTGTTTTAAATGAACCCTTCCTGGTACGTGCTTTAGTATAGCACTACAAGGTAATTATAGTTAGTAGTGGCGTGGCTTTCAATATGATCCCTAATGATGTTGTGGAAGAAGTTTGATTGTGCCATAGATTGTGCACTAGATTGTCAAGAGACTGAGGGGTTCATGCAAGTATCGTTGGGATTTTCACTCGTTCCGCTGCTAGAGGCCAAATACACTAAATACTTGGTGGCTTTTGTTTTCAGATCAGCTCCTGTAACTGAGCTAACTCCACGCTCTACTACTGCGCACGCATTTGCACATGAAATCTCAATGAAGCGAAATCTGTCGAATGAACTACAGTGCTGGAATTACCACTATTGATTCCATGAGGGCTGAAAGTTGTGACCGAGGTATTTTTGGGCGTAAAAAGCCAGGAGATTTTTGTGTTTTCTGTGTTTAACTAAAGCCTAGGCCTTTTTTGGTGTACTTATTGCAATACATTTGTAATAATGACTCCTGGTCCTGAAAAAAGGTGGCTCCTGGTTCTCTGAAAATTATAAGGACCAGGAACTGCTTTATGAAAGAGGTTTTGGCTCCTGAAGTCTGTGTGATTATTAAAAAGCCGGGTTTTACTACTAAATACTACGTATAATTATGAAGTATGTTTGCCAGGTGATAGACATTCATTCTGAGTCATGTCTTGTGAGATTGAAAGTATATGTGATCATTCTAGGGTACACTACAAACCACCGTCATCAAGTTCTTGGACATCTATGAGCATAACTGGTGAGGATCTAGTACAACAGGGAACAGGTTTGCAGTGGGGCGACTGAGTACGTTGTTTACATATCAGCTTGTAAGAGAAGGAGAGGGGGAGAAGGGACCACGGGGGGACCATCTTTCACCAACTATAACAACAGATGTGCTGGTAAGACAAAGAAATCCAAAACCAAGAACTCTTGCAAAACTCAGTCTTATCTATGTACACGGCCGGATTCTACTCACATGTAGCCTATACGGCCGCTACACCATGTCTACCGCGGCAGCTACTGCACAGTACACACTGGCTAGTGGAGGCGTATCTGCAAGAGGGCTTACTAAGTACACAGTTATTAGGTAGACAGTAATGTGGCTACTCTTCTTTACCTACCCAATGAGATACCGTAGTTTGCCCACTAGGTGGAGAGAAGGTGGAGATGTTGAGTAGACAGTACTGGAGTAGCCACGCAGGCTACCACATAGCTACCACCCCCCCACGGCCCGGGTGGTTACCATGACGCCATTTTGAGAGTGGATGAAAATGTCATGAAATGAGGGCGCTATACAACTTGGGCTCTTTATCATTTTTTGAATGTTTTTTTAGGAAAAATCATTACGAAATTCAAATCGGCATCATCAAAACCCCCATATTCACGCACTTGTAATAAAACAATGCAATATATGCCAAAAATATCAAAAAAACAAAATTGGCCATGAGAAATACCGTGCGCCTGAGAGCCGGTGTAACCACGAAGCTACTTCACGATGTTACAGACAGCCGCTGTGTTTACACTATCCGTCTAAGTGGGTAGGTAATCCAGGTCTAATCGGTGGTACTGTGTGGTAACTACCATGAACAGGGCCGTGTAGTTGTCCCTCTATAAGGCTTAAAACAATCCACCTGTAGGGCCTAAAAGTCCATTATACTCCATTGCACTTCAATGCAGTGCAGCAAAAATGTATGAAACCAGCTCTTATCTCAACACTGCAGCAGCACCAGCGGTTTGAACTGTGTTGCTGCTGTATTGAGTCAGAGATGGTTTCCACCCATTTTCACTGCAGTGCAGTGAAGTATGAATGGACCTTATTTTGATTTTGTTTTTGATAACAGCAGTCCATTTTTGTGCACTTATGAATCTGAACAAGGTCATGTGTAGGTTCAATGTGTAGGTCATGGACTGCTTATGGCTAGCCCCATCAAATTGTAAAAAAAAATCACTATAATACATTGATTCAACCATTCATTTGAAACTGTAACAATGACCAACATGCATCATGTTGGTTCTGAGGATAGTTCCAGGAATACTTTTTTATTACTTTTTTGTGGGCCGCCAGCTATACCTATATTGATTCAACCAATTCATTTGAAAACTTAACAATGAACAACATGTCACAGTTTGGTTCTTAGGATAGTTCCAGAATACTTTTTATGACATTTTTTGTGGGCCGCCCGCTATAGCTGGAGGACCACTTAGCAATCCGTTGTGAGTTGTGTATGTTGGGATGTTATGTGTGCTGTGGATTGTGTATGTGTGTGTCACGAAAATGTTAAGTTTTTAAAAAAAAATTGCCTCAATTGAAAAGTGAAGATCAATGGGAAACCAAACTTCTGTCATAGGTGCAGTGTGAACCCATGGGACCCCATATGTTGATTGCTGAGGTCTCACAGGTCATGTGCTTGAGGTCAAAGGTCATGTGCTGAGGTCAAGGTCATGTGCTGAGGTAAAAGGTCATGTGGCTGAGGTCAAAGGTCATGTGAGGTAAAGTTGAAATAGGCTTAAAAAATGTAAAATTGAACTCCATTGAAAGTTCAAATAAATTGGAACCAAAACTTCTGTCCTAGGGTGCACCAGGGATCCCTCATATGTTGGAGGTCAAAGGTATGTGTGCCCAAAGGTCAAAGGTCAGGAGCGGCCCACAGTTTTATATTCTTTGAATATAGCGAGCGGAAAGCGAGAACCACGAAAATTTAGTTTTACCATGATAGAAGGCATTATTGAAGTTATCCACAATTAGTGTGTTTTATTGAGACAAAATTTTCCAGTATACTGCAAGGAATTAAATTGGCTCAATGGAAAAAGTCCATTACTGCTAGCACTCGCAAATACCATTGAAAAGTATTTCACTGGCATTTATCCTTTTTTATCTGGTTAATGCCAATAGAAACATACACACCGTTCCAGTAGAATGAAGCATACGGCGGGAGAGAAAGAAAGAAGAAGAGAAGAAACCAAAAATTGGCAATGCATGGGTCATCAATTGTACTTGTGGTTTGTGATTTGTTGCTGTCGTTCCTTTTGTGTTCCTTTTTTAAAATGGCTATTATGGCTGAAATAATGCCTTGCAAATCTCCAGCATTTGTTTGGACAAACAGCAGGCAACTAAAGCACTGATTGCAGAATGGGGAGAGTGAGAGGGTGATATTCAGTGAATTTTAAATCGGTTAGGTATTAGAAAATGAAGTGGCCTACAAAAATATTACAGCACAAATTAGCGAGATCACAACCAAAAATACAATGCAGTTGGGACCTGTGCAGAGGACTTTTAGCTGCTAAAATCAACAGCATTGACGGTCGGTCAATTTTCTGGAAAACGCTAACTCATAAGAAACTTCGCACTATCGCGCCTAAAAAGTCATTCATTTACTCCATGGCACTTCAATGCGTGCAGCAAAAATGGATGAAAAACCATCTCTTACTCAACATGCAGCAGAACCATGCAGTTTGAACTGTGTTGCTGCTGTGTTGAGTCAGAGATGGTTCACCACCATTTTCACGCAGTGCAGTGAAGTATGAATGGTCCTTAGGTGATTTGTTTTTGAATAACAGTCAATTTTGTGCACTGATGAAGCTGAACAAGGTCATGTGGTAGTCATGTGTATAGGTCATGGACTGCTGATGGCTAGACCCTCATAAATTGTAAAAAAAAATCACTATATATCAGGTGATTCAAACCAATTCATTTGAAAACGGTAAACAATGAACAACATGTCACATGTGGTTCTGAGGATCTAGTTCAGGAATACTGTTTATGACTTTTTGTGGGCCCCGCCAAGCCTATAGCTGAGATTGATTCAACCATTCATTTGTGAGAAAACGTTGTAACAAGAACAACATGTCACATGTAGGTTCTGGGGATAGTTCCAGGAGACTTTTATGACTTTTTGTGGGCCCCAGCTCCCCCCCCCCGATAGACAGCTGGAGGACCACTTTAGCAATTCCGTTGTGCGTGTGTACATGTGTGGATGTTGTATGTGTGGAGTGTGTGTGTGTGTCACTAAATGTTAGTTTTTAAAAAAATTGACCTCAATTGAAAAGTGGAAGATCAATTGGAAACACAAACTTCTGTTATAGGTGCACCATGGTATCCCTCCTATGTTGATGAGGTCAAGGTCATGTGCTGAGGTCAATTCAAAAGGTCATGTTCATGTTGCTGCGGTCAAAGGTCATGTGCTGAGGGTCAAAAGGTCATGGATATGTGTGAGTCAAAGGTAGTGAGGGTCAAGTTGAAAAATTAGGCTTAAAAAATGTAAAATTGAACCTCAATTGAAAGTGAAGATTTCAATTGGAACCAAAATTATGTCATAGATGAACCATGGATACCTATATGTTGGAGGTCATCAAAGGTTCATGTGACAAGGTCAAAGGGTCATGGAGCGGCCCAAGTTTATATCTTTTTGAATATAGCGAGGCGTGAAAGCCGGAGAAGGGCGAGAAAGAACCACGAAATTTAGTTTACCCTGATATGTAAAGGCTTGAAGTTATCCCACCAATTAGTGTTGTGTTTCTATTGAGAAAAAAATTTTCAGTATTATGGCCAGGAATAAATTGGGCTCAAGGAAAACCGTCATTCTCTAGAACTTTCCTGCAAATACCCATTGAAAGTATTCACTGGCATTTTATCCGTTTTATCTGGTTTAATGCCAATGGAAACAAACACAAACCGGTAGAATTAGATATGCGGTTATAGATGGTAGGAATGAGCATTTACTGGGAGAACCCAAATATTGGCATGCATGGTTCATCAATTTGTACTTGTGGTGATTTTGTCTGCTGTCGTTCCTTTTGTGGTCCTTTTTTAAAATTGGCTATTATGGCTGAAAAGTACTGACGCCACATTACTCGCATTCGTTGGACAAACCGAGGCAACCTCAAGCACTGATTGACAGAATGGGGAGGATAGTGATATTCAGTGAATTTAAATCGGTTTTTTAGAACGAATTAGAAAATTGAAGTGGCCTACAAAATATTACAAGCAAAGTTAGCGAGATCACAAACCAAAAATGCAATGCAGTTGACCTGTGTAGATGATATTTTAGCTGCTAAAATCACAGCATTTGAGGATCGGTCACATTTCTGGAAAAACGCTACTCAAATGGAAACTTCGCACTATCGGATATTCACAGAGTATCAACCGGATAAATTTTATCTGGATAAATTCCGTCGGCCCAATTAGAAACACTCATTAGACAGCTAGTGTGAGTAGTACCATAAAACACTTTTACAGATTCATATCTAGATTAGTTGAGGTTAGTGAGATAACAGGAAAAGTTGTTAGGCACTTCCTCTGTAGCCGAATTCAAATTACTATCTAGGGGCAATACAAAAGTATTATATAAAGTGATTTGACATGTAGGATTGTGATTATTTCTGTAGCCCCTGGGCAGGTTAAATTGGGCTACATCATTAGGAAAGCTTGGAGTTAGTAAAGTAAGCAAACGACGAGGAAAGAATAAAAATAGATACATAATGACTTACTGCTTATATATTATGTAGGAAGTAGTCTGTACCAAACAACATAACAACCCCCAAAAGAGTACTCCCCACCTCTGAAATTTGTCAAGTTCAAAGATACATTGGATTATTACATTTTTGGGCATATTGGAAGTTGGTATGAATTTTGTGTTTGACACCTCATTTGTGGCATCGACTGAGTAGTGTGAAGTTAAGAGGACACTGGCACATTTGAAAAAATAGTGTGCCCTCAAGATTTTCAAAATCAATATTTTGCATGGTTGTAAAGCTTTTAGTATACAAAAGCCCTTCACCCGAAAGATAAGACCAAATCAGTCCTTATGGGTTAAACAGAATGCGTTTTTATTAATTTAAGTCACGGCGACGTTAAATTCAGGCAGACGACGGAAAAATGGCGTTTAACACAAGAACACGCTTGCCGTATGCATGTTTCCCAAGCTATGCACACGTTTGATGTGTCGGTTATAACTTTGTGGTTTTCATTCTCAGTGAGTACGATAGTTCAAAAAATATTCACTGTAATCTACACATTTATGAGGATTAAAGTTATGGAAAACTTAAAGTTGGAGATAAAATTACATGGATGTCTTTATCATCATATCAATGTCCCTATCTGTTTTGGGGTATGTTATTTTGATGGTAAAATATTCTCTGTTCTTCCAATGGCTAGACTATCATTTGAGAGCAAATGCAGAAAGAAATTTCCTTATTTTGTGAAAATGTGCCAGTGCTGCTTAAAGCTGACTCAGAGATTTCAAAAAAAATTATTTTTTTGGTATAAATGAAAAAAAAATAGTTCAACTAGAAATAAAGATAGTACCTAAAATGCGCAATTCGAAATTGGAGATGAATCGGATTATTTCGTTTTGATGCAGTAACAGTAAACATTTATGTGTAGTATTACGTCCCAAGGATACTGTGTATTAACAAAAAAATTCGAATCCGGAATTTTTAACAAAGTTGTGATTTTCTATATGAAGGAAATTCGATTTAACGCTTAGCAAATTTTCAAACAGTGATTAGGATATGGACAAGCATTTTGTACATGCAAAAAAACACAATTTTTTGGATTAAGGCGTGCTCCTCAGGAAATCTCTGATGTCGGCCTTAAGGCCCACTTGACCCAAACCCATCCCTGAGATTTACAATTTAAAAGTGCAGTAAAACCTATTGACAATCATCCGTTCCAATTGGAAGTCAGTGTAATCCGCATGACTAATCTCCTCTATAAACCTCGAACTAAGCTATACAAACATCAAAAAAGGTCACTTGTTGAAACTTGTAGCACATGACTTAATTTTTAGTTAGGTCATTCCGTTTTAATTGGAGAGATTTGTGGAGAATGATTAAGTGTCATTGTGTTCCTGAGAGCATGTGTGGTCTAGTCGGCAACGCGCAGGGCTCATGATCATTGGGCTGTTTGAGCTCGGAGGGCCCACTTTGGTCACCTTTGTCTGTGTCCATGGGCAAGATACTTAATCTTAATTCCCCCATTGACCCAAGTGAAATCGGGAGAGCTGTTATGGGAATATTCAATTAAGGGCTGATGTTGGTATGTGTGTTGGCCGGCTGCCATCCTAGGTGAAACGAAATGATTGTGACGATTTTCTGAAGCAGCATAAAGCATAATAATAATATTATTTATAACATTTTAAACATTCTTGTAAGAAAGGTGATAACATAAATGTTTCTATTATTATTATGTCAGTATTATTATATGACTAATTCAGCATTACGCAGGATTAGCAGCGTTGCTAATCTGGAACATCGAAAAAAATCATCAAAAGTCATATTTTTGTATTGTGTTATTGGCATCGGATATGCAAACATACCTGCAAGTGTTTGGTTGAAATCCGTGTTAAGGACAATGCAGTACTTTTTATCTGATCTTTAATTTCCTAACGTGCGTATCAAAAATTCCGATGAGATCCAAAAGCCTTTCTGGTGAATTTATACCAGATTTAAGAGGATGAATGGCCACCATGATCATACAGTTTGAACTCAAACACAAAAATATGGATCTTTGTTTATTTTCTGTGCTATTGTAAACCAAAATAGCTGTTATTGTAGATTTGAACTTATCGCTGATTGTTATTTTCGGGGAGACGGTTTTTATGCAAAATTTCCTCAAATACTTCATTTTGTTCACTATTGGTGGTTTGTTTCCACATTAAAGCAGTATATGGAATATCACACAAGTATCCCTGATTTATAAGTTGAAACAAATGCATTAATTCAAGCCACATGTTCGATTCTCTCGAATATCGCTGCTAATCCCTTTCAAGGCGAAAATTCTTTTTGTTATGCAAGGAATTTGGCGTTAAGGGCAAAATTGTGTGTTCCCTTAAGGTTTCCATTGTTTGCGTCAAAGGATATGAATATTAAATTATGCAAATGAAGAGTGGAATGCAAATGATATGAATATTAATTATTTTTAATAATAAAAAAGAAGCTTATTCATTAAACCTATGATAATTCAAATTTACCAGAAGTATCATTTTAGGATGATTATTATTATTATTATGTGTGTGAAACAATTGGTTTACAGTTGGATACAATGTTGACCAGCTTATGTGGTTAGTGCAAGTCGGATTAGGGTTCATGCTTGGTATGCATATGGAACAAGGGGCTTATGTGGGAGAGTACAAAGTTAGGGTCTCAAAGGTCATTTAGGGGTCAATTAGGTCATTTGCTCATTTAGGTATACTTATGGTCATATTTGTATGCATGTGGTATCCAATTTTGTTAGTATTTAGTGCATTGGCGATTTCATGTTCTACTTTATGCATATGTATTGAACCAAGAGGCTTATGTGAGAGTGGAGATTATGGAGGTCAAGGTTATATAGAGGTTCATTAAGGTCATTTGTTGCACATTTGAAACATGGATTTTAGAGTTTAACTCTGCCATGGAAATGTTCTAGAAGCAGTGATAGTCAGATTTGGTAAGTTGTGTATGAAACAAGGCGCCTTATGTACAGATAGGGAGGTCAAAGGTCATTTCAGGGTGGCAAAAGATCATTCTCTGTTCAATGCAGCTCACACTTATTATATGATACCATTCATTCGGTTGAAATACAAATAGATTGTCAATTACTCGGATCATGTTCATAATCTACTCACTATAAATAATTTGAGACCCACTGCGAATAAATGAAAGTGGTGAAAGTTCAAATTGGATACTCGTGCTATGGATATGTTGATAGGCAATTTCCATGGGGGCTTATTGCATCTAATATATCTTTTGCACACTGTCCAGGTCCAGCTGAACGTACATTAGTCAGTCCAGTCAGGTATGGCCATCAGTGACAGATTGAGTCAAGCTCCTGTAATTCAGAGCATCTCATATTGATTGTTGATATGATAGCTTAATCTCTTTAATGGTTCATATTCATATTGGTTCGGCATTTCCTCCATCTCCTATAATCCGGGGCAATCATATGAACATAAACAACTCAACTACAATCGACCATCAGGTCATTTTGTTGTACATTGGAAAACATGGGTTTTACAGTAACGTTTCTGTTTAAACTTTTATAGAGCAGTGAGGGTTCATATTTGGTAAGATGATGTGGTGAATGGATTGATGAAACAAGGGGGGCTTATGTTGGGCTACGACGTGGAGGGCAGGGTCATTCAGGGGTTGCTTAAGTCACTCTTGGTGTATGATACCATTTCATTTCTTCTGTTTAAAATACCTCCTGATTTTGTCAATTATAACCAGATCATGTTCTTTAATTACTCACTATATATACTTTGAGACCACTCTCCCAACTGTTGTTAATCTCAAGAATTAACCTATTGATGAATAAATAAAGTTGCCTGAAAAGTATACATTGGACACTAAGATGGGATATTTGATTATGCAATTCCGCATGCTTATTGTATTCTAAGGAAGTAATATTTGGGGGATCGGGTTAGTGCAGGGGTGGGTCTTCCCTCGCTTCGACATGTGATCCCAGGTTCGGGCCTGACGATTTATGTGGGCTACCAGTCCCAATAATCGCCTTCACATGGTTTTCTCTCTGGGTACTCCGGTTGCCTCCCATGCTTCCTAAAAACGGTATGATAATGAAAGTGAATTAACATAGAGTATCTGTGTGACACTAAAATGACACATAGTGTTGATCTTGGTGTTAAATACTAATACCTCCTCCTCCTCCTCCAACGGAAGTAAAGTAATATATCTTTTTGCATGTCCAGGCCAGCTGATAGTCACTTCAGTTAGTCCGTACGGCTAACCGATGACAGATCAGGTCAAGCTCTTGTAATTCAAGAGCATCCCGGGGAGCATCCTCAAATTGATTTGATATGATAAGCTTAATCTCTGTTAATTGATTAAAAATAAGTTCATTATCGGTAAGACATTCCTCTCACATAAAACCCAGGAAAGTCATATGACTAACAAATCAGTACAATTGACCCGTAAATCTAGGTGTTTCTGGACCTAACACCTAGAGGATAAGTGCCACACCTTGTGTGAATCGTTTCAAGGTTAAACCCATGAGTACTACTTGTTAATTGGTCACAAAGGAGGTATTAGCGTGTTTTATGAAGCAGCCGGTATTCTCCAGATAAAAAATTATCCGGTTGTTACATAATAAACAAAAGCGTGAAGGTTCCTATTGAGCAGAGTTTCTGGAAAACTGCGTCCGGCCGTCACGGACTGTGATGTACCAGCTAAAGGTCAGCTGCAAAGGTCAACCACATTGTATGTGAATCTTGACCTCGCCGAACTGTCCATGTACGATCAACGATGTCGGGAAAGAGCGAAATGTGTCCTTAGTCTTCTAACACAAATTCGCTGACTTCAACCTCTCCAGTCTCCCCATACAGAAGTAACGCTTAGTTGCCTCTGTTGTCCAATAACAAAAAGCCGGAGCGGGAGGTGGTGCATTTTCAGGCATGTAAAACATGAAAAAAAATCACAGAATCGATATTAAAACGGTGGCCAAAACATGTATCCCCGATCAGCGGCGTCAGCGATTCTACAGTCTGGTTATTAAAGTCAACATAGTGAGGCATGGTGGGCGGGTCGATTGCTGCGGACACGTGCCGTCAATTTCGAGTCTTTTGACGTATGTGCACTCTATTACGAAATGGTGGGTGTTTCTATTGGTGTTAACCGGATACATTTATGGCATATCCTTCAAAGAAGGAAAATACTGTTGGAAACTTCAATTGGTATAAGCAAGAAAATGCAATAGGTAGGTCGGGCGGGTTCATTGAGCCAAGTTTAATCCTTTTTTGGTTTTTAAACCAGAAAATGGTCCAATAGAAAAACTACAATTTATGATTATTTATACCAGAGGGAATGAGGATTTAATTTTTTTTCAGTTAAAATTTTTTTGTTATTCCTTTGCCTCGTACAAAAAATTTCGCATTCCTTCTGATTTGGTGTTCAGATTTTCACATTTAAAAGTTCATGTTTCCCCTCTCTCTCTCCTTGATGAAAATTTTTGTATTCCCCAAATTATTTTTTGGAACAAGCATGGGTACCCGACCAAAATCTTAGAACCCCCGGGGGGTTTATCCCTATGAGGCATTTGGCACTCCCAATTTCCATGGTGGTTGTGGTGTGTATTAGGATATAAACGATTGTTCATCGTTATTGTTAGCTAACATAAGTTTAATTGCATTTACTCAGACATGCTGAATTTACCATGCAATTTTTACAATAATCTGACATTTATTAATAATTTCTACAAAAATAAAAACTATCCATCTACTTAAGGTGTTTTTTCTGATTATTCTTTGGGAACCCCCCCCCAACTTACCCAGAAGTTACTATCAGTTTTGATATCAGATAAAAGAGTTGTATTTTAATTATGTCATGAAATTTTAGCCTTCAAAATCCATTATTCCCAAGATAGCAGCAAAAAAAGCTTTTTAATGGCTTAACCATCAATATTCGCAACTGCAGTGAATAGGTGTTGTTGCAATGTGAATATCGCTTCTACCATTTTCAAAAATGCAAAGGTTGTTTACTAACAATACTTGGTGTGGAGAGTATGCAAGCGCCAGACTCTCATATCAAGAGAGAAGATAGTCATAAATGAGAACAAGCACTTTAGAAGTGTACATGTGGCTGCGAGAACAAATTAGAAACTTGTGGAACAACCAGGTTTAAGAAATAAATAGAGACTGGTGTATGGAAAAGCATATCCATGGGAAACAACAAGGTAGAACAGTTTGTAAAAAGGGATATTGCATTTAAAATCATGCCATTTGTGCTGCATCTTCCAAAAAACTACTAGGGGGTAACATCCCATACCCCTGTGTGGCGTCAGCCTGCTGACGAGCACAAAGCGCCACCTTCCTTCATTTCCCCCATTCAAAGTAACCTGTACTTTTCCTGTATTCTTGTACCAACAATTCATGGAAAGTTTAAGTACTAAAACTTTCCATAGGGAGTAAGGATTTCACAGGAATAGCCCATGGATTTTTATACTATGAATCTGTACTCTCCCCCAACCCCTTGAGTAATATGATTTGATACATCCACACACCAGCATAGATTACATTTATTAGCCCCCTGGATAATTACGTTTGAATAGACCATTCCCTCATGGAAAAGATTAGGTAAAGTGGTTCGCCAGGAGTAAAGATTTTAAAGTGGAACATCCCATCAAAGTAACTTAAAGACAACTTTAGCAAATCTAGGCCTATAGATTGAACCTACCAGGGATAGGGGCCCCGCTCAGGATATTTGATTGTAAATCATACCAAACCGTCTTCAAACTTGTAGCAAGCTAGTTGAGTTTTTGTGTAATGCACACCATATGTTTGGCCTATTTTTGAAACATCATTTCCTGTTTTGAACATTATTCCATGTTCTGAAAAAAAAATTAGTATCTAAAGAGATATTGGCCATTGAAAATAGTACACCCTCTAGATTTTTTCAAAATTGATATTTTTTGGTTGTAAGGCCTTTATAATACAAAAGCCCTCACACTGAAATATTGTAAACCCAAATCAGCGCGCTTATGATAAACAGAACGATTTGTAATAATAATTAATGTCGGGCCGGCAACATTAATTCAGCAGACAAATGTGGGGGGGGTTTTTGGAAACGGTTAATGTTTTACACAAGAAGAAATCTTTCCGTCCCTTCGTCTCTTTTACTTCTCTCCGTTCCTTGCACCTTGTTTTGACGCGGTCTCTGACCTTTTGGGTTTTAAAGCAATATAGCAACATTTTGTTTTGTTTGGTGCTTTGAAGAGCGCCCCAATTTCATTTGATATTTGTGTCACAGTTACGTTGGTAATTGTCAGGAAACTATACCTGCGAACGAGAATGCTAAAAATGCTTATTTATCACAAATAATCGTGTTTGTAATTAGAATTGGGATCCCAGATTGGACTTAACGCGGAGCTGGAAATGCTAAGTTTATGTCCGTCCATGATGAAATAGGTATGGGGGCCACCTCTAGTGACATAACCTCTAACTTGAACTTGTGCCTGAACTATTAAAAACAACTATGATGAGGCGTAGACACGACAATGGCGCTGATTCCGCGGCTATTTCCATGGAATGCTCTGTTTCCACAGCCCGTGAATTATTATGGTGATCCCCCCGCTAATAATTAATTCTAGTACACACAATTCCTTCGTTTGTGACACTAGACATTTTCGAGCTTTCAACCTTCACAGGTAATCGTTTAGCTAGACCAGTTACGCATGCGCAACCGGTAAAAGTCTCCAAATTTTTGAAAATTGGGGGCGCGCTTCAAAAAAGTGCTAATATTGGCTTTAAATATCAACAAGTACTGTGGTCTATGATATTCATGTAATAGACACATTTGTGATTGGAGTTACGGAAAACTTAAAAGATAGCCTTCAAATTCCCTGGATGTCTTTTCGGCCTCTTATGATGCCCCTATCTGTTTGGATATGTTATTTTTTATGTGTAATATATCTCTATGGGGGGGGGGGTCAATGGCCTAGACTCATTTTGCGAGCAAATTGAAGAAATTTCATATTTTCGTGAAACATATGACCATTGCGGTCTTTAAAGACACTATCATGATTTGAAAATATTTGTGTAATTCGCAGGAATAGCTTCAAAGTGAAGGCTAAGTCGGTAAATCTCCTCTCAAGTTGCCTTTTCCAACTGTAGAATTGACAGAAAGAGAACAGTCAGTGTTCCAAGATACGATTCTCCATTCATACGGGTGTAGTACGTGTCCTTCAGACAATAATGACTATACATCTCTGATTCTGTCCTTTTAGGTTGCTTTTGTCTTCCTCATTTGCAGGTATGTTAGGATACCTGGAGCTTGTTACAAGCATGCACAAATCTGATTTTAGATTATTTTTCAATTTGGCTGAGTTGCATATTACTGAAGTGTCTTTAAGGACCATTCAGAAGTTCTCAAGCATGCATGCAACACGGGTAAAAATAAAATGTGTATGTTAATAAACAGTGATGGCACTTACACAAAAGATCAAAATTAGAGTCTTTCTTGTACAATTAAAAAAAAAATTGGGGGGTCGGGGTGTCAATTTTTAAAATTTGGTTTGGTAAAGTCCATAAGGACCGAAAGCCTCTTTTTGTGGGCCACACACTTATGCTGGAAGGACCATTGTTTTGTCATAAAACTCGCGATACTGTTTCTGTGGTGGATATAATAAAGGTAAGGAAAGGGGACGGACCTGTATATATACAGGAATATAGTGCCCAATTCTCTTTAAAAGGCGATTGGGACCAGACGTCCACCATATAATGTTTAATTGTAGGGGCCATGCTACACCTCTACCGCAATGTCTTTAGTCTGTTACCATCCCAAACATGACTAATAAGGT